>JAANYP010006627.1:411977-626977 GCA_020465985.1 Centrapalus pauciflorus | reverse complement strand
ACCAACTAATTGAACAAGTTCTGAACTTGTAAATGCAAGAGAACAAATAAAAGTTATAAAACTTGAGTTGGAAATTGTTGGATTTATCAAAGAATTTGATTATTGAAGTAGTTGATTTTTTATGTTATTAATGTTAAGGAGTGTTTATATGTGGTTATAGTAGTTACATAATGCATATAAGTAAGTCTCCAAATGGTTAAAGAGGCTGGAATAAGCCTGAAGTTGGAAAAACTTCGAGCAGGGGCGTGAAACAGAAACAGAATGTGCAGTTCAGGGGTCGACTCGTCGAGTCATTGCCTTGACTCGTCGAGTCACAATCAGATATGGCCATTTTGCAAACGATAAAAGTTGTAGCCCTATGTGTCCTCTTCGTCTGGGCTTTTGAATCACCTAAATCCGAGTTCGTATGAAAAAGTTATGGTCAAAATACGAAAGTAGTACGAGTCGAACCCGGTTCACCCGAAACACTTATTTTAAGCCCTATAATGATACTATAAAATGATGAGATCATTTTTAATCTTATAACACTTAAATTAACGTTTAACATCGACCAAAAGTCTATACAACTCAATAAGTCGTAAATTCGGAAACTTAAACCGAAAACGTTTGAACACTTCAATTAACTTCCAAACCTTATGATATACTATTATAAGCTAATGAATACTTTGAACATCATTATTTAATAGGTTTGGAGCTGCAAGAAGTGTCGGTTATCGGTTCGAGGCATTAAGTGACTTATCGGCCGTTTTGAGCCTTAAAGGCTATCATAGCCTACTGTACTGTGAGTTCTAGCATTGATGTGTGTGTTGCATACATAATTACATGTATATTTTATTAAAAGACATTGTGCATATCTATTTGGCATCATCCTCTTATATGATGCATTGCACTGATTTTATTATACTGCCTTATTGGCGGTTCATTACTTGATCATGGCCTATGGCCAGCATACCTTATTTGATACCCCATTATACACGTCAGCATCTTGATTATGCTTTGATTCCTTCTTCATACATATCATGGCTTTTATGCTACACATGATGATTATTCATTTCATGTTCATATGATTACTCTTGATTAACCCCTTTGTGAGCTATGCTCATTTATCCTTGACCTCAACGGATATCCAGGTTATCATTATTATTATCAAGCGTCTTACTTTGTGTTTGTGCGTATAAATTCCTACACCACATGAGCTCGTGGGTAGGTGGCCGGACTTCGGGCGCCGGTTGGAGTTGCGCAGCTGGACATTGATCCATAGCTGTTGGCAACGGCGGGTTAGCGGGTCATGTACCGCAACCTATGCAAATTAATGGGCTATGCCCACATTATTTTATTAAAAAGATATTGCACTTGTCATTTTATAATCATTTTATAATTGATACATGTTGTATGTTGTGCACTCCATATCGATCTAGTAACTCACTTAGCAAATTTTATTTGCTAACCCCTCACTCTTATATACTTCAGGTGGTGTTAGTAAAGTCAAGGTGATTGCCGGCGTTGGTCCTAGAATTTAAACGGACCGTCACTAAAGCCTTAACTTCGGTAAAGCTACGTTTATACAACTGGGTAATAATTGGGTAGTTGTCTACCATTATGATTGACTTGTATATATATATTTAGACATATAATGTCTTTTGGCTTAATGATAGATCTTGTAATTGTGTAGAAGTATCTTGTAAATTCATCTTACATTCCAAAATTGGTTTATAATCAAACAGGGATATTGACTCCGTGTGAACGGGTCATGCCCGATTTTCTTTAAAAACCATATTAATCTGATTAATTAAACATAACTCCATTAATTATTATATTATGTTGAGATGGGTGTTTCAAATAGCCATAGCTATATAACAGCAAACAAGATAAATTCAAACAAGGATAAAGTTAATGATAATTCTTTGGAAAAACAAAAATCAAACTCTGAAACTCATCACCGTAATTCATGATTGATGAGTAAAGACGTTCCAAATCTCTCAGCAAAATCTCTATAGTTCATGATTACAATTAACAAAATTACCAAAATTATCGTTCTTTCTCCCAACCACCAATCATTAAGAGCTTGAAGGATAGCAAATTCATATACATTTCAGAGCCCTTTTTGGCTCGAAAATTCGAAAGCAAAACTTCGATAAAAAAAGAGCAGTTTCAGGTTGAGGATGTGTGTGTGTAAGAGAGATAGAGAAAGATGCATATACATATAAGAATGAGGTGAGGAAGATGATTGAGGATTGATTGCCACTTGCCAGCTCTAAACCATTTGGCTGGTTTGAACTTTGAAGACATGTAAGTTTCACTACACGTAATCGTAATAGAAAATTCACATGGGTTATGGTTTCAAATGGTTCCAAAAAATCAATTCACTAAATTCTCCGGGTTTAATATCGTAAAATAGAACACTAAAAAAAGTTAGTGGCTAAATCATGACAAAAAATAGTTTAGTGGCTAAATAGAACAAATCTAAAAGTTAGATGGTCAAAATAGTACTTAACCCAACTTGTTTAATAAATCATCAAATATTTTTCATTTATCAAAAATAATAACATCTTTTCATTTTTATCAATAACAATAACATGTCAAATTAAACCCATTTTTCTTATTTTTATAAGCTTTTAATAAAAGGGTCAATTACTAAAAATAGTAACAACTTTTGGATTTTTTTAATCATTAATAGCAACATTATTTATTTTTTGTCATTAACACTTAATAGTATCAACTTTTGTATTTTTTCATATAAAAAATATCAACTTTTGTATTTTGTATCCTTAATAGCAATCACTTTTGTATTCTTTTTATCATTTATAGCAACAACTTTTTAAACTTTTGCTATAAATGATAAAAAAAATGTAAAAGTTGATGTTATTAATGATACGAAATAAATAATGTTGCTATAAATGCTAAAATTGCACAAAGTTGTTTTCATTTTTAGCAATTAGCCCTTAATAAAATATCATAAACACACAATATTAATTTTTTGTGAAACTTTATGATAAAACTTTAGTTTATTATTATTGTTTATTTAATTATATTATTACTATCGTTAGTGATTATTTTTGTAATTTATTAAATTTATTTATTTATAATTTTTTATTTTTTCATAACCTTATAATTTTTTAATATTATTTCTAGAACGTTTTGTATTCTTTTGTTCGGAAAAACTAAAAAAAAGGTCTGTAGTTTTTTCATTTGGAAAAAGTGAAATCAAAATAACTCGTAGTTTTTTCGTTCATATTATATATAATCGTAAATAAATAATCGAATATTTATATAACCGTAAATAAATAATCAGAATATATATTAAAAAATTATAAGGTTGTGAAAAAATAATAATAGTAAATAAATAAATTCAATAGAGTTAAAAAAGTAGTCACTAAATATAGTAATACTAAAATTAAATAAATAATAATATAAAATTAAAATATATTATAAAATTTCACTACAAAATTGTAACATAAATTGAGTTTATTTTGGTGTTTATGAAAAAATCAGCAAAACTTAAAAAATAAAAATAATCTGAGTTTTAATTTTATACGTTATTGTTATTGATAAGAATATGTAAAAATATTTTATTATTTTTTGTAACCGAAAGTTGTTGGTGATCTGCTAAACAGTTTTGCAAGTCACTAGTTACTATTATTGATAGAAAAATAAAAAAAATTATTACCGTAAACGATAAAAAAATTTTTTGTGACAATTTGACCCAACCAGTCACAACGGTCAAAATGACCCGTAGTAAAAAAAATAAACTAGAACATAAATTTTTTTAGAAAAATTCTAGCAAGTGATGTATTAAAAATTATGTTAAAATTTTATCTTTTAGTATTCGACTCGTTTAACCTGTTTGCTTGAATGAACCAGAATTATCATCCATATAAAAATATAAAAATCAATGTTATTAATCATTAAAAATAAATAATGTTAGGGGTGTTCTTTTACCAAAAATAAGTACTTATTGGGTCATTTCACTTATTCGGTAAATGATTTTGGCCAATAAGTGAATTCTTTTGGCATAAGTGATAAGTGGTAAATTTTCAGGAAATGCCACTTATTCGGTCAGCCAAAAACTTCTACTGATTGTCTCACTGATTGTAATTTGTAAACCCAAAACACGCCTCTCTTTCTCCTCCATCGTTCCTCACCCTTCTCCCTTCTCCCATCTCCCATTCACCTTCTTCATCCGCCGCCACCCTAGACCGCCGTTGCAACCAGAGACCACCACAACCTATAACACACCTATATCTCTTTCTCCTCCATCGTTCCTCACCTAAACCCTTCTCCCTTCTTCCCTTCACCTTCTTCATTCGCCGCCGCCGCCGCCCTAGACCGCTGCTGCAACCAGAGACCACCGCAACCTATAACACACCTCTATCTCAATCTCCTCGCTCGTCCCGGTATATGACCCTAAATTCATTGTCGATTTTTTTTTGATTTCTTGTTGATGTATGTGAATATATGCGATTTCAATGGTACCTCTTGACTGTATGTGACTATATTCTCCTCGCTGATGTCTGTGACTATATTCTCCTCGTTGATGTCTGTGACTATATGTGGCTATATTCTCCTCACTCGTCCCGATATTTGAATGTTGAATGGTACCTCTTAATTGTTGATTTTTGACCGTTGAATTGATTTCAATGTGTTGAAATTGATTTGTGAATGTTGAATAGTAGTTGTTTAGTTTTTGAGTGTTCATTTTTGCTCATTCAATAGTAGTTGTTTAGTTTTTGAAACAAAAAGTTTATATGTTTTGGCTTTTTTGATGTTGAAGTTTAGTTGGATAACAATATAAAATGCTATTGATTTGAAGCAAATTATTAAGGTATCGGTGTTTGGAGTGTATAGATTTATGGCAATATAAAATGCTATGGATGAAGATCAAGAAACAACTATCGATTTGAAGCAAATTATTCGAAGAAACTCAATTACAAGTTAAAGGAAGCATAAACTAATTGGTATTTACAAGTTTGAAGTAATGTCATGATTGTTTTAAGTTTGTATATTGATCATTCTTTATGTGTTAAAGCCAAATACATGCTAAAGTATTGATTATTCTTTATGTGTTCAAAGAATTGTTTATTGATTATTAAGATTAGTATTATTCAAAGTTTGTTAAAGTAGGTTGCTTTTTTATACGATTGGTTTATTTTAGGTAGTTGCATATATATAGCACAAGTCTATATCGCTAGTTGGATTTACAAATGAAAAGTAGGTTTCTTTCTTTACAAAGCAGTTTTTCTTTTTATATGATAGGTTTATTTTAACATGAAGTAGTTATGGATGAACGTACAAAATGGTCAAACGAGGCAATCCATACTTTTTTGGAAACAATTGTCGACGAGTTACGTAAGGCTGGCCGTAAAGGAGGCCGTCTACACAAGGATTCATGGACCAATGTTCAGAAGAAACTTCAAGAGGAGTGTGGCATGGTGGTATCCCAAAAACAAATGAAATACAATTGGGATTACCTGAAAGCTAAGGTACAAAGCATGGGTTTATCTGAGAAACAGAGCAGGAAATATTATAACGAAAACACCAATACCTTCACCCTTACAAATGAGGAATGGGAAGACGTTATTAAGGTATGTTCGAAGTTTATAATTTTAATCTTTCAAATTTATACTTTTAACGTTTTATTGATATTGATATTGATATATATGTTCCTTTATGATTGCAGGTTCATAGGAAGGCAAAATCATTGAAACATTCCCCATTGCTTTTTTTTCCCGATCTTTAAACTACCATATTTGAAAATACATATCCTAAAGGTCCTTTACGTTACTCACCGACTGAACCAATTCCTACTCAACTAATTTTTACTCCACCAATTCCTACTCAACCAACTCCGAGGATGGGAAGGGATAACACATATATTATCTCAAGCTTTAGCTACACCACAAGTTCAATTTCCAATTCCTCTATATTTAACGTTTCACACGGTTGTTTGCACCTATTTTATAACTTGTTTTGGTACTTGTCAAGAGCACATTTTTCTTGTTTTGCATATTTAAGTGATTGAGGCATTTAGGTTTAGCCCATTGTTAGCCTTTATGTTTTTGTTTCCGCCTTTATGTAATACTCTAGTTTCCCATCTTTGAGCTTATTTTCCTTTTCTTTTGTTGTTAGCCCATTTGTGTTTAACCCCTTTTTAGCTTTTTTTTCTTTAGCCTCCTTTTCTAGCCTAAAGATTGTTGTTCAAGGAGAGAAGAACTTTGTGCTTTGTATAGAGTTTGAGGAGATGTTTTCTTTTTATGCTAGTTTTTATTCCTATTCTATCCATATTTTATGGATTAATGTTTGAAAAAAAAAAAACATATTCTGGAAAATAGAGGGCCTAAAAAATTTGAATTGGCTAAAAAGAGTGTGTTTTCCAGAAAAAAAGATTTTCCTTAAAAGGAGGATTCTTCGTAAGGAATACAAAATTCAATTGTAAAGTATTCCTTTCGAAGTCGGCAGTAGCGATAGGAATTCGTTTGTATGTTAGTTTAGCTTGTCTTCCTCAAAATTTCTCTTGAAAAGTTCATATCTAAAGAATGCAATCTTTTGGCTAGAGTTTGCTACTGTTCTACAAATTTCCTCACCTTTTCCATAGCCCCATTACAACCCTTGTGACGCCCTCATGATAAATATGCATTTCTTGAATTCAAGTGTAGGAGATTTGATACCTTACCAAGCTTATATTAATAGGTGCTATAACTTGTTGCATTTGAGTGATTTGTCTAAAGATTACGCCGAGAGCATTGAGTGATTCATTCATCTTTCGTGAGGTGTATTCTTCATGCATTTCTTGATCTAAAAAATGTGCAGGCACAGACAAGTTATCTTTGATGCATTCTATTGATGTTTAACATTGTCTTCAAGTTGTGTTTCATGCTAGTCTTTAATGCCTTGGAATTTTTGATTTCCTTTTGAGAGAAGCTCTTTCTTTTTCCCCTTGGCCAAATTGTTGTAATTTCATGTTTAAGTTTAGGATTGCTTGAGGGCAAGCAATGTGCAAGTGTGGGATGTTTGATATCGCAAAATTTACATACACTTTATGGCGATATTATTCCTTCATTTTGGCTATTTTTATTGAACCCTAAGTCATTTTTGGTTATTTACAAATTTTGTTTTGATTTCAGCCTTAATTGATGAAAAGAACAAGGTTGAGCACCAGCAGATTTCGACTCGCCGAGTCACAAGACCCGACTCGCCGAGTCGCTATTATTTTCAGCAATTTTAGATTCCAGAAAGTTTTGACTCGTCGAGTCATATTGCTTGACTCGGCGAGTCAACTGTTGATTGTACATGCGGGTAGTTACTGGCGGTCAAATAGGCACTTGACACGCAATCAACTCGATGAGTCGATCTGGGTGACTCGCCGAGTCGGCATCAGATATAAAAACTTTTCATCTTCATTTCAGCAAAGGGAGACGAACTTTCATACACTTTTAGCATTTTTTTTTTCTCTGCTCGTTTTTGAAGAGAAAAAGGTGGTTTTGGCTGATTTCAAAGGCTTGATCAAAAGGGAACAACATTCTTACATCAAGGATCATCATTTGGGGAGTTTACTCATTTCTAAATCTTTTGATCATGGATAAACTTTTGATTTTCATTGTGTTCTTGAGGGATTTACTCCAAAATATGGAGTAGTGTTTTGTTGTAATCATTTGGGGTTAAAAACCCTAAACATTGGATGATGTTACTTATGTAGTTAGAATGAATATACATACCGTTGATCTTTTCATGAAATAGATTTTTATATAATGTTTGGGATGAATGATGAATGTATGATCATGGATGATGTATTTATGTGATGTAAGTCAATATTTAGTCATTCATTATTAACAAAGATGATTATCATTACTTTGTTAGTAGTTTTGATATTGTGAGATTCAAAAAGGGATTTCATTCATTATTTTGATCAAACATTATATTAAGGTTTGTGATTTGGATGTGAGTCTAATCATAAACCACTTTGAGATCTCTACATTTGATAATTTTCATGATTAGATCATATTTGGAACTAGTAGCATTGTGGTTTGTATTTGTTAAATAAAAGAAGTTAAGTGCGGGACCTAGTGTGTGTGAGAGATAAGTTGGAGGGGCAAAGTGGAAAATGGCCAAACTCTTTTCCCCTCTTCCCTTTTCTTTGAACGCATGCACACACACACACACACACACGTTTGCACACACACTCATTCTTGCAACTAGAGAGAAAAGAAGAGAAAGGATTAGGGTTCTTGCTAGATTGATCATCAAAGTGAAGATTAAAGCTCTTGGTATCATCTTGGAAGGTATGATCTTATCCTCTAGTCCTCTTCTCCATTTCTCTCCATTCCTCCATTTTTTGAGATGAAACTCAAAATGAGTTTAGGTTGAAATGTTTAGTATAAGCTCCAATCTTTTAGTATGTTGTTTGTTGATCAAAATGGAGCCATGATATGCAATTACATTGGTAGTTTGTGTGAGTTTAGGTTGAAATCCATTTTAGGGCTTGAATGAACTCCTAAGGATCAATGAATGAAATGTAGTTGTTTGAGTTGTTTTAGAGGCTCCAAATGAGTCCAAATATGTATATATATGTTTGGGAATCATTGAAATTGAATGACATTAAGTTTGGTGGGTTTTGGTGGTTGAAGAGTTAAAAACCGTAGCTTAAATGCCTGCAGACAGGGTCGACGCGCCACGTCGTCTCTTTAGCGTGCCGTGTCCCTCTTACATGTCTGATGGAATTTTGACATTGCTGGATTGACGCGCCACGTCGTTTCTCTGACGCGCCGCGTCGAACACTGACGCGCCGCGTCGAGTCCCGCGTCGATGCTACTGGAAATAAAGTTGATTTTGAGCATTGGGGCTAAGATCTAATACTACTAAAATACCTCTAAATTAAGTATTTAAAGGGTTCAAAAGTTTAATTTCAAATTCGGGTCTCGTAGGGTCCCGAAACGAGCCGAGGCATTCGGTTTAGAACCCGAAACCTTGTCGGTGAGGTTTTAAGAGTTGTTTTGGGTATGAGAGCTTATGAGCAATATATTATTATATTTATAATTGTTATAGGTGATTGGATTGATCGGAGCCCATTGGAAGCAACTTAACTTGAATTTGATCGTTTCGGTTCATTTTGGCAGACCGAAGCTTTATTGTGCAAACCACTGTGAGTTCTAGCATTAGTTTTACATAATGTTCATGTATATTGTTGTTTTGCCTCGTTGAACATGTTGTTGAGCTAATTGTTGATATCTTGATAATAGTAGCTTATGTGTTCTCAATTCTCACTTGTTGATTCATTGGGCATATGTGAGGCACCTTGAGGCTCACTATACTTGTTAATCTTTCATTTGACCTCATGTGGATATCCATAGAAATGTTGGGCTAGCTCTAAGCCTAATTGAGCAATACGTTGGGCTAGCTCTAAGCCTAAATTGAGCAACACGTTGGGCTAGCTCTAAGCCTCAATTGAGCAATATGTGGGCTAGCTCTAAGTCTAAATTGAGCAATATGTTGGGGTAGCTCTAAGCCTAAATTGAGCACTCAATCTTGTCAGTAGTTGGACATACTTGTTGATTATTGTTGCATGCATGTATATTATGTTTCCTTACTAATCTAGCAACTCATTCAACTTTGTTGACCCCTTTAGTTGTTAACCTTTTCAGGTAAAGGAAAGGGTCTCGCTTGACCTTTTCGGTAGTAAACTTGAAAATTGACTAGCGGCTCGTTGTTTTGGTATAGCTTCGACAATGCTTTGGGTTTGGGGCATAGTGGACTTCCCTTTTGTTATACACAAGTGCATGGACCTAGCTTTAATACTTGGTCTTGTATTTTGGATGTTTAGATATTATAACCCCAAACATTTGGATCATGATTCATCACACTTTACTCATTGATGGGCAAAGTGGGGAGAATTATGTTGATGGTTTTGTATATTGAAAATTTTAAATTTGACCACAATTCCGCAAGTATTTATTGATAATTATTGTTAATTGTTCGTGAAACATCTATTTTAGTTGGAAGGGTGTTTCAATGGAGGATGTTTTTAAGGGAGAAACTTTTGTCAGGTGAGTAAAGGTTTGTGGAACCAATATGGAGGATAAGTAAACCATTACCGTTGCCAACATGACGATTATCAGTATCGTAGTAAGCCTCAGAGTGATCGAACTAGAGAGGTCGGTGTGACGTGATCATTAGAACCAGTATCCGGAAAAAGTTGACGAAGTGGTACAGGAGTCCACAAATTGGTCGAGGGAGGCTGTCTACGGATTATGATCAGTTTCACACCTGTTACATGTACCAAAGACTGTTATGAGTATAAGCCCAACTGAGCTGATCGCGAGAGCCGCCTTGATTCCGATTGGAGTGATTGTCGCGGCCACGACGGGAGTCACGACCACGTCCCCGAGAGTTGCCTAGTCGATTGGTTTAGTGGGCTTGGGCAGGCTGAGCAGTAACAGTTGAACTTGAAGACGAAGCTGGGATAAAGCCTGCTGGAGTCCTGGAGAGCATGAAGTTGATCAGGAGTCGGAGTGGAGAAAACGGCACCGGGAGTTGTGAGAGTGCGGTTTTGAACAGTGGCCACGAAGGCCTGTGTTGGGGAAACATCTGGTGTAGACTTCTTGATCATGTAGTCGTGATAGAAAAGTAAACCAGGAAAGGCAACAGGGAACTGACGGCCGATAAGGGTTGATTTTAACCTGTTGTATTCGCCTCGAAGACCTGAGATAACCAACATGATTAAGTCTTTCTTCTTTGGTGGTTCTCCAATATTAGCTAAGGCAATGGAGTATTATTGGGCTCGAGTCAAGTAAGCAGCGACGGTTTCATCAGGTTTCATCTGGAGTTTGAGAAGCTGTGTTTTGAGAGTGTATTCCCTAAAAGAGGTGTGAGGGGAATAGGCACGTTCAAGAGACAACCACAAATCGCGGGAAGTGAGACCTTGAACATGCTGGAAGGATGCCTCAGAGATGGTAGAAATGATAAGCATGCGAACGTGAGTGTCATTGGAAATGCAGGCGGTGTAGCTAGGGTTCACTTGGGGTGGGGATATTGTGGTACCGTCTTTATCGGATGAGAATGGTGAAGCTATGGTCATCGGAGGGCAAGGAACTGTGCCATCAACGTAGCCAAACAAGTTGTTCGTGACAAGAAAAGGCTGGAGCTTGTTTTCTGGTAGGTAGCCATAGTTGGTTGGGAGGGGTCTGATCGGCGCAGGGTGCGGTCAGCGCAAGAGATTGGTGGTGGGAGATTAGTGAGGTGTAGCGTTGGTTAGGTGGGCTGTGGGTGGGGCTTCGATTTCAGGGAAGGTAAGGGCAGGGAGTGTTCGTGCGATTACAGGTGGCTAGTGGTGGCCGGAGGCGGTGGTTGTCGTATGGCAGAGGGGCCGGTGGCTACTAGGGTTAGGAATCCTAGGCTTTGCTACTAAGTTGAACTTAGTAATCAGTGATTGTTTGTATATTGTTGTCAATAAAAATACTGATTACAAGGGTTATACAAAAGATACGTTGACACTCTAAACCCTATACTAGTTTCACTTTAATCCCTCTAGTATAACTAAATACAGAAGTGTCTAATACTGTCGTAGCTTGTGAGACGGAGACGGAGCAAGGATGAGAGTGAGCTAGTGAGAGGGAAAGGGAAAGGGATACCAGAGAACTATGCAGTTAATAGCGTCTGGCGATCGAATAGCGATCAAAATCGTTATTTGCTATAGCAGTTATCGCGGTGATACAACGGTGTGTGTGTGATGTGTGTGTGTGTGTGTGTGTGTATAGTTTAAAGAAACATAACATAATGTATCTATAAAATCATAAAGAACATTACATAAAGAACTAAAGTCATAAGTTAGTAAAGAACTAAAATTATATAGGTCATGGTATCAATCAGAATTTAATCGCATTCCACAGGCTTCGTATCCGAGTCAACATCATCTAAAGCATTCACATCGCCCCCCAAATCACCACCACCCACATCATCTTCCACCTCAACTGCAGTCTCATCATCATCGTCTCTATAACGTTCCCTTTTAATCCTAGTACTTGGCCCGACGTTTTCATTTCCTCCTATCGCTTCTCTCACACCCGACCAAAGAAGATCATCATCTACATTCACAAAGTCTTGGAGCTTGGCTTCCGTGGGTATCATCCACTCATCATTTTCCTCTACGGTCTCTCAAGAAGATTAGATCTAAAGATTTGTTGTTCTTTTAAATATTCGAATATTGGATGTATTGGATGAATACAAGGTCATTGAGTTTCTTTTGCAAAAGACAGTTCCTTCTTGGAATGTAACTAAAAAAGAAAATAAAATGTTAGTTAATAAATATGAGCTGGACCTTTAAAAATAGCGCTATTTTAGATGAAATTGCCCCCAAATAGCGCTAAATAGCGGCGCAAATCGTGGAACCGCAAAAAGAGACCGCTAACTGATACCGCTAATTTTTAGGCACCGCTAACCGCAATAATGCTATTGCGGCGCAATTAACTGCATAGCAAGAGGATGATCGATCGCTGGTGGTTGTGTTCGTCGGCGCTGATAGCGATGACGGTGGTCGCGGGCTGGAAAGAGAGCATGGAGAGAAAGGAGAGAAAAGAGTTGGGGTGATGGTGTATGCGTGTGTGGTGTCCGAGAATGAAGGGGGAAAGAGAAAGAAAAAGGGACACGGGTCTAAGGGACCCAACCTGACCCACCAACTTAACCTAATAAATAAATAATAAAATGTGTGTGAGTGTGTGCGATATGTATAATCATTTATATATATATATATATATATCAACAAATGTTTGTAACATGATTAATATGATTCAAAGGGTTCATAGAATTGTGTACAACAAGATTCAGAATATTCAAAAGGTTCATAGTAGTGTTTGTAATAAGATTTATACGATTCAACAAGATTCATAAGATTCGACAAATTCATAGGATTCAACACATTCAAAGGATCTAATAAGATTAATAGGTTAATAGAGGGTTTAATAATATTTACAACTCATAACGCAACAAGGACAAGATCATGAAGCTCATATCTTGAATTTTAAGACGAATAAGTCTTTAAAGCTTGATGTACAAGTGTTTATTGCAAAAAAGAAATTTTAGACGGATCATTTTTGAAAATTTGAAAGCAAGTGCAGGCGTGCAACATTGGGAATGCACACAAACAATTCATCTCCCATTAGGCGTGCTCTGAACTCACAACCATCCCATGTTCTAATGTTGAGAAATTTTAGACTAATCATTTTATCTTCGATCGCTTTATCATCGGTCGTTTCTTCTATTTTTTGGAAACTCCAGGTTTGTTGTTATTTGCTCTCTCAAGTATCATACATTTTTCTAGGGTTTTTTAACGTTGAGCAAGTCTTGAGCAACCCTTATTGCAGGTTGTTAAATCCACTTCTCTTATTCTCTTTCAATACGTCAACATTGATCGTTTGTGCTTGTAGGCACCGTGCACACCTACGTTGAAATTGTCAGCTTCTCTGAGCTCCGAAAGCTATTTATTCTCTCTCAGGTTTCACATTTGAAATCAATTCGTTTTCATGAAGAAATTTTCGATTCAAATTTCAGAAATCGTTGAACAGAGATTGGGACGACGATGAATCTTTTTAACCGAGGATTCAAAAGTCGTTGAGTTCAAGAGAAAGGGGAGCTAGAAGAAAAGCTCAAAAACAAAGTAATAACTATAAACCCTAGTTATATGTTTGCCTTAATACTTGTGTAATGATTTTTGTCAAATTCAAGTTTAATTCCTACAATCAAATCCTACTTCTTTAATATGATTCTTTCTTAAAATTATTTGAACTGAATATATAAATTTACAGAAGATTTTTATACAATATCCGATCACCTGCTATCCAATTTTGATTCTTTAAGTTGGCTTTAAGCACCTGTGTGCACTTGACATCCAATTTTGATTCTTTAAGTTGCGATATTCACTTTGAAAACATACATCGAAACACCCCATGATACTAAGATATATGTGGTACATAGGATGCAGATTGAGAGATATCCTTGGGTTGTGATTTGGTTCTGAAGCAGAGTTAAAGTAATATGATTATTGTTCTTTTAGAATTGTAAGAAGATCTTTCAGGGGACGAAAAATATTGCAGTTTAAACTAAACGAGTTTCCTGTGTAAGCTTTGTTATAGTTGCGTAAAATGCTTGATTTGTGTTTTATTTTGGTTTTGATGTTGTTGAGTTGTATATGCTTGATATGATTCAGATATGAGAAGGGAGCTTACATGTTTGGGCGAGTAGATCTTTGTGATTTTGTTTTAGAGCATCCAACCATTGCTGGTAAGCTTCTGCTCTCGTCGTCCCTGTTAAGTAAAAGGCACATTTTCATTCGTGAACTGAAGATATAACAAGTAGTAACTATGTGAATAAAGTACGAGACCAACAAAGATAACAAAGTAAAATCACTGATTCAACTTCTTTATAAGTGGAATGCTTATTGTTGTGGTGTAGGCTTCGTCACACATCGGGACTTAGTCGTTTTTATTGATTATTAAGTCATGTCCCACATTGGTGATTAGATAGAACATTAGTCTAATCCTATCTCTATATATATTAAAGCCTTGTACTTGTATTTGTTTATCACTCAATAATAAAAGAAAGAACCCTAGTTCCCCCCGTGGACGTAGGTCAGAACATCGACCGAACCACGTAAATTCTTGTGTCTTTATTGTGATCGCGTGTGTGTGTTTGTGTGATTAACCCTAATATGTGGTATCAGAGACCCAGGTTCTTTTGTTTGGTTATTCAGATCACAAACCCTAGCAGCCGCCGCCAAACCCTAGCCGTCACTTGAAACCCTAGCAGCCGTCACAAAAACCCCTAAACCCTTTCCGTGGTTGACCAGCCACCTGCTGCCGCCGCCAACCACTGCTGATCGCCGCCGTCGGTAGCCATGTTTCAAGGTAAGTTTTTTTTGCTACTTTTTCTGCTGCTGTTCGTTGTTTTTTCATTCTGTTTTTTGGGGGTTTTGCCAATGTTGTTCAGATTTTCTTTTGCTGCTGTTTTTTTTAATAATTAAAAAAAAAACACCGCTGTCCGTTTTGTTTATTGCAGAAAACCCTAGCCCGTTTGTCGCTATTTGCAATAAATCTAGCCGTTTAGAAAACCCGTTTGCGCTGGAAAACCCTAGCGCCGTTTGGTTTGTGGTTTTGTCGTTCCTTGATTCGTAAGTGTTAGTGTTCAATAGAACAGTCGTTAAGTTCCGGCTGCCGCCTTTGTTGTGTTTGAACACTAACAGGTTATTCGGGACAATGGCTGAAGACGGGAAGTATAAGATTGAGAAGTTGACGGAAAAGATTTTGCATGGTGGAAAATGCAAGTCGAAGATCTTTTATGTCAAAAAGATTTGGAGTTAGCATTGATAGGAAAACCCGACGAGATGAAGGCCGATGAGTGGGCAACCCTAGACACGAAAGCATTAGCTAAGAGTGTAGCGTTTAACATTCTGAAGGAGACTACTGCGAAAAGGTTTGATGTCAGCCTTGTCTAGCATGTATGAGAAGCCATCCGCCGCGAATAAAGTATTTCTGATAAGACAGCTAGTGAACACCATATTGAAGGAGGGTGGTTCAGTTACCTCACACATTAATGAGTTCAATACCATCTTATCTCGTTTACAATCAGTTGATATTGCGTTTGATGAAGAAGTGCAAGCTCTTCTTTTGTTGTCCTCGTTACCAGATAGTTGGTCAGGAACAGTTACAGCGGGTTCATCTGGGAATCTGAGCTGACATTTGAAGGGATTCGTGACTTAATCCTCATTGAGGATATCAGAAGGAGAAGCACCGGAGAATCATGGACTTCAATACTGAGCACTGAAGGGAGAGGTAGAGGAAACGAAAGAGGTAGAGGAAATGGGAGAGGCAGATCTAAATCTAGGAAGAGGAGTCCCTCTAAACCTAGAAAGGACATTCAGTGCTTGAATTGCAAAGAGAACGAACATTTTAAAAATCAGTGTCCAAAGGAAAAAAAAAGAAGTTAATGCCGCAACGAGTGATTCCGAAGATGCTTGTGTCGAGAACTCAGCCGAGTCGTGGATTATGGATTCTGGAGCGTCGTTCCATGCTAACGAAGTCGATGACGAATCTACGAACAGGTAACTTCGGTAAAGTTCGTCTCGCTAATAATCACACTCTTGACATTACAGGGATGAAAGATATCGAACTAAAGACTACTTTCGGTACCATCGAACTAAAGACTACTTTGGGTACCACCTGGACTCTGAACGACGTACGGATTATTCCAGGCCTCAAAAAGATGTTGATTTCTATCAGGTAGTTGGATGATCAGGGTTATGACGTCACTTTTGGTGGAGGTAAATGGAAAGTAGTTAAAGGGAATATGGTTGTTGCTAAAGGAAAGAAGAAAGACACACTGTATATGGCCGAAGTCTCAGACGATGGGATTAATGCAGCTATTAGTGGGCTAGATCTTTCTAAATTATGGCATCAACGTCTTGGGAACATGAGCGAGAAGAGAATGAAAATGTTACCGGGCATACTGGGTAAAAAGAAGAAAGTATCGTTCGGTCAGACTCCGAAAGCTCAGAAACTCGAGCTTGTTCACACAGACGTCTACGGATCGACACCCGTGTCCTCTCTGGGAGGATCGAGCTACTACGTCACGTTTATCGACGATTCGACACGCAGGGTATGGGTTTACTTTCTTAAAAACAAGTTTGAAGTATTTGATGTTTTTAAGAAATGGAAATCTGCTGTTGAAATGGAAACTAACCTGAAGGTTAAGAGTTTGAAGTTGGATAACGGAGGCGAGTACATCAACAAAGAATTCATTGATTATTGTGCCAAAATGGTATCTGAATGATAAAGAGCGTTCCAGACACTCCTCAACAGAACGGAGCTGCAGAAAGGATGAACAGAACCTTAAACGAGAGGGTCAGAAGTATGAGATTGAATGTCGGGCTTCCTAATACGTTCTGGGCTGATGCAATTAACACTGCTGCTTACCTTATCAATCGGGGTCCTTTAGTACCGTTGGGATTCAAATTACCAGAAAAAATGGAAAGGTGATGCTGTGAAATATGAGCATCTAAAGGTATTTGTGTGCAGTGCGTATGATCTGGACAAGAATGGGGATAAATTAGATGTCAAAGCCAAGAAGTACACTTTTATCGGATATGGAGTTAACAGTGTGGGATACACGCTACGTTCAACGAGGTCGAGCTCTACAAAGACAGAAACTTGGAGAAATCTAAGGATCAGAAAGAATGGGTTGAGATAGACACTGAAATCATCCGTACTAGAGATTCTGCAGTTACTCATGACAGTGGGAGCATTGATGAACCTGATGATGATTGTAACAGTGAAAGCTCAACAGACGAAGAAGAACCATCTTCACCGGTACCGACTCAGCCTCAGACTGTTGAATCACACTAGGTTAGGAGATCGACCAGAGTTACCAAGCCTCCAGAAAAGTATGATCTGTCAGTTACTTACATGTTATTAACTGAGAATGGCGAACCTGGAAGTTACTCATAGGCATCTAAACTGAAAGATTCGTTGCAGTTGGAGCATGCGATGAAAGATGAAATGAAATCTTTGTACAAGAACAAGACATGGGATTTGACAAAGCTTTCGGCACACAAAACTGCCTTACAAAACAAATGGGTATACAGAATCATGGAGGAACACGATGGATCATACAAAGCTCGTCTGGTAGTTAAAGGTTTTCAGCAGAAGAAAGGAGTTGATTACAACGAGATTTTTTCTCCAGTGGTAAAAATGATGACTATTAGATTGGTTTTGAGTATTGTAGCTGCTCCAGGTTTTGAGTATTGTAGCTGCTGAGCGTTTGCATCTGGAGCAGCTAGATGCTAAAACCGTGTTTCTTCATGGTGACCTTGACTAGGATATATACATGGTTCAGCCCGAGGGGTTTAAAGTATCAGGAAAAGATAAATTAGTCTGCAAACTGAAGAAAAGCTTGTATGGTTTAAAACAGGCTCCTAGGCAATGGTACTTAAAGTTTATGGTACTTAAAGTTTGACAACTTCATGGAACGAACCGGGTACATGAGATGTGAGATGGATCACTGCTGGTACGTGAAGAAATTCAAGGGTTCGTATATCATTCTACTGCTTTATGTAGATGATATGTTAATTGTCGGGGCAGATATGAATGAGATCAACAAGTTAAAGAAGCAAATATCAAAGGAATTTGAAATGAAAGATCTGGGTCCAGCAAAGCAAATACTTGGAATGAGCATCACCAGAAATCAGCAAGATGGATCCCTAACTCTATCCTAGGAGAAATACATCGGGAAAGTGTTAGATAAATTCAAAATGAACGACGAGAAAACTAAGCCGAGAAACACGCCGTTGGGAAGTCACTTTACACTAACCAAAGACCATTCTCCAAAAACGAAAGAAGAAAGCTAAAGTTCCATACTCATTAGCAGGTGGTAGTCTCATGTATGCCATTTTGCACGAGACCAAATATAGCTCATGCCGTTGGGGTTATTAGTCTCTTTATGTTGAATCCGGGGAGAGAACATTGGGAAGCTGTTAAGTGGGTTCTCAGATATTTGAAGGGCACTTCGAAGGTGGGTCTATGTTTTAGAGGTAAAGATTCAATTCTTAGAGGATATGTTGATGCTGATCTGGGTGGTTGTAAGAAGACATTCAAAAGCACGTCGTGGGAGGAACCGCAGTCAGTTGGATGTCGAACTTCAGAAGAGTGTAGCTCTGTCAACTACAGAAGCCAAGTACAAGGCTGCAGTTGAAGCCAGTAAGGAGCTCGTTTGGTTGAAGAACTTCCTACTAGAGTTAGACAAGAAACAGACAGATTATCCTCTGTACAGTGACAACGAGAGTGCTGTGAAACTTGCGAAGAACCCAATCTATCATGGAAAGACCAAGCATATCGGGATGAAATATCACTTCATCATAGGACTGATTAGTGAAGGAACTATGGATTTGAAGAACATCTCGGGTGCGAAGAATCCAGCAGACATGTTTACTAAATCGGTAATGCTGGATAAGCTGAAGCTGTGTAGGGCTTCAGCTGGCCTTCAAGAATAATGATGAGAAGGCTGGTGGCAACTAGGGGAGATCTGAGCTTACAGATCAGTCGGGGTTTATACAGAAGTACAGAAAAGGCTAATTGTGGAGCGCGGTTGTTCGAGTTCGAAACCTCCAAGTGGGAGATTGTTGTGGTGTAGGCTTCATCCCACATCGGGACTTGGTCGTTTTTATTGATTATTAAGTCATGTCCCACATTGGTGATTAGATACAACATGAGTCTAATCCTATCTCTATATATATTAAAGCCTTGTACTTGTATTTGTTTATCACTGAATAATAAAAGAAAGAACCCTAGTTGCCCCCGTGGACGTAGGTCAGAACATCGACTGAACCACGTAAATTCTTGTGTCTTTTATTGTGATCGCGTGTGTGTGTTTGTGTGATTAACCCTAACAGTTACATGATTTGATTCATGTACACTGCATCTACTACCTTCTTTTTTCCCACGGGAAATACAGTTTTTTAACAATACGGTCAAGACGATTAGGGATCATCAAACTAACTATAACATCAATGAACTATGTTTTATGTTTGAAGTATTTGAAGTATTTAACAATTATGGTTGTGTTATTAAAGATATTTCAGGTGTTATGCAAATTATAATTATAATTGAATATTTATAAATATGTTGTATGTATAATTCTGAAATTTACATGCTAAAATTATCAATCCGACTACTCCCCGATTAATCCCCGCCTAGCCAATCAATCCCTAGTCCCCTGTCGGCCAGCCGACTACTGCCTAGCGACTTCTACAACCTTGAACAAGATCATGACCACCCTTTTTGCTTCTTTTAATATTTACCATATTAATACAGCTTAAACGTTTACTATGTACATTTTCAAAATGCTTCATGTAAGTCTATCATTCAAACGCTTTGCACAACTATTATAGGTTCATTTCTTTAACTTCAGGAATAAAAGTACATAAAATCCCAATGTCACTCTGGTTTTAAATGTGTTATATCTACCAATCAAAGTTCAAGTTAGAAGAATTTATTTCAATACAAAAAGTTATTACTATTTATTACTACATATTAATACAGCTTAAACATTTTTTTTAAGTTCAAAAAAGATCATGACCATCCTTTTTGTAGTTCCTCCACAACCTACACCGGTAATGATTTTGCGGTACGTAAATAAAGTTTTCAAAATTGATGGAGTTAACAAAAGCCTCATATTTGACTTTTAAAAGTCAAATAATGAATAAATGAGACTTTAAAAACCAGATCAAGAAATAGCAATAATTGATAAATATTTATATAAGTTTGATGTTTTTAAAGGATTTAGAATGTGTTGCAAAAAAAATCATCGAAATCCGACATCAAATGAAAGTTCGTTGCTATTTCAAACAAACTTTTGGTACTTTAATGCCCAAAAGTATGAAATATCAAAGAATGATGAAATGTGTTTATATATTTGATCTTTTCTAAGGATTTTGATTTGTTACAAAAAGTATCGTCAAAATTGGACGTCAAATGGAAGTTTATTGCTATTTTATGAAAATAATACCATTTTAATGAGTGAAAATACAAATTTACAGTGGAAAGTGTAATATTTTTATAGAAATGGTGTTTTTACAAGATTTTTAAGGTGTTGTGAAAGTTTCATTGTAAACCGACTCAATTTGAAAGCTTGTTGTCATATCATGCAATTTCAGCAAAGCTGGTTGCTATTCTGGGCAGATTTATTGTGAAAAACCAAAACGTTGAAGGTTTCTTGAGCACAAGGTGTTATTTGGGTTATATATGAAAGTTTTAGTGGTTAAGTTGTTAAAAGAGTAAAACCAAAGTATATTTGTATTATCAACATTTTTTTATTTAAAAGAGTTAAAAACTCTATTTATGTAATTTAACTCTTATAATTTTCCTAAACCTTTTGTAACCTACGGTTCGTCATCTCCATCTATATCAATCTTCAATTCAAGTTATGCTTGGAAATTGAAGTTGAAATTATTGAATTAAAGATCAATTAAGAGAGTTTCTTAAGTGTATAAGGAAATTAGTCATGTTTTTTACTTAAGATTGAGTTTCGGTTCATATTATTGACTTTCGTTCATAACTCAAGTTGTTAATTTTGCTTGGTTAAACTTTGTAGCAGAAAGTATGACTGGAATTGAAGAAGTATTTGATGTTCAAATCTGAATTTGAAATTCACTTGGAGTTGATTTTGTTGAGTTGTATATGCTTGTTATGATTCAGGTATGAGAAGGAAGCTTACATGTTTGGGCGAGTAGATCTTTGTGCTTTTTTTCTAGAGCATCCAACCATTTCTCGGTTTCATGCTGGTAAGCTATTGCTTTCATCGTCCCTGTTAAGTAAAAGGCACTTTTTCATTCATGAACTGAAAATATAACAAGCAGTAACTATGTGCACAAATAAAGTAACTATGTGCATAAATAAAATACAGGACCAACAAAGATAGCAAAGTAAAATCACTGATTCAGCTTCTTTATAAGCAGTAACTACCTTCTTTTTCCCATGGGAAATACACTTTTTTTTTTTAATCTTTTAGTTGTTTAACCTTATTGTTGCCTGTTCAGTGATTCACCCAGCTTATTTTCATGTATTATGTTACCTACTTGACATGTAAAACATTTAAGATATTGAATTCAGTTTTTCTTTATGATGAAATAGAATGGTTTATGGCATGAATATTTGAATATTTTAGAGGTACATATTTTTTAATATAGCTTTATTTGTACTGGGGTCTGTTGCTCTTATTGTTTTTATGGTTTTTTGAGCCTTTATTTAGCAGTTTGTTACATCATTTACATCAAAATACATAATTTGTATTCAACATCTTATCCATTGTGGATGTCTGAAATTTGCGTTGCTATGTTCTCAGTAGGAAAGAAACTACATTTTTAGTATTGAAAATATTTAGCTAGAGCTTTCACAGCTTACACTTGCAGAGTCCATCAATCAAAATGCTTCCTGTAAGTCCATATTATGAAGTAACATCGTTTAATATCTACCATATTAAAACAACTTAAACGTTTTTTACGTTCAAACAAGATCAAGGTTGTAAAAATCGGCCTAGGCGGCTGATTAATCGGCGCCTAGGCGGTAGGCGGTGGGTCACCGATACGATTTGCTCATAATCGGGCTAGTTAGGCGGACTTGGTCAAAGCCGGTCAAAAATCGGCCTAATCGGTCCTAATCGGGCCCTAATCAGTCCAGGCGGTCAAGTCAAAATAGGTCAACTTTTTTTAATTAAAAACGCAAAGGACAAATGGGCAAAAAGACCGACTAAACTAGGGCATAAAAGACTGCTGCCCTCTTCTCTCTTCCTCTATCGATTCCTGCTACTAATTCAACCTCTCTCTCTCTCTCTCGCTGCTGCTGATTCAACCTCCATCTCTCTCGCTGGCCGCTGCTGCTGATTTCAACATCTTCTCTCGCTCGCTGTCATCGTTGCTGCTGAAATCATCTTCTTTGTTTGCTGCTGCCTGCTGTAATCGTTCCTTTCTGCTGTCTGTTGGTCTCTTCTCTGATTTGTAAGCTACTGCTTGCTTTGTCTATCGTTATCTCTTTCTCAATCTTTATATAATTTGTAAGCTTCTTTTATATTTTTGTGCTACCAGCAGTAGCTTTTTTTGCATTTAAAGAGCTACTGCATTTTCTATATATATCATATAATATTAGTTTTTGACTTGTTTTGTTAATTAGTACTTCATATAATTATAATTTTGCCATTTGGATTTGAAATTTTGGTTAATACTTGATTTTGCCATTTTGGTTAATTTGTTAGTTGTTATGTGGTAATGTCATCAATCCCATCTATGGAATCTACTGCTCAATCAAATGCACACGAGGTTAAACGAAAATTGGTGGATGTTGGGTGGGAGTATGGAATCTTGGCCGATCCTAACAAATTGGAGAAAATTAAATGTATTCTATGTGACAAAGTTATGTCGGGAGGAATTTATAGATTGAAACAACACATTGCTCATATCGCGGGAAATGTAGCTCCATGTTACAAAGCTACAAAAGAAGATCAAATCAAGTGTCGAAATGCAATTATGGAAGCCAAAGGAGAAAAGAAGGGTAAACAAGATGATGATGATGAAGCATTAAGATCGGAAGTAAAGCTTGGTAGTAATGATCCAAATTCCATTGACGTTGATAAATTAGAAGTCTTTCGGAACTTTGAAGGAATTGAAGCAACCTCAATCTTTTGGTCCAATGGAATAATTTGCTAGCAAACAACTTCAAAGATGTTTTGAATAAAGGAAAGAGCAAATGTATGTTTATGTAGCAATTAAGCTTTTACTTGAAGCATCAATCAGTGCATCATCACATATGAACATCGATTAAGTTGTCTTTCTAAGAAAGCATTGCTGAATATGTTACTAATAACATTAACACCTGCTGTGCATACTTTTTTTGGGTAAAGGGTAAATCTTATTCTATAAATAATAAAGAAAATTATTATACGAAAGTCGTATTTCACAAATATCCACACCAGCAACCAAAAACAAAATAGGAAATAAATTTAGAGGCAGCCGAATATTTCCCACGGTCCTTAAAGTAAAAGAAACAGCAGGCCAAATACTAGATATACTAAAGTTATCACAGTTTTAGCTGGACGAAAACAATCACAAAAACCGAGAACAATAAGCATGGCAACAACCATAAACAACCAGAGTAGACCTTACAACCAGAGTAGACCTTGCAACCAGATCACCATAACTCCAGTAACATAAATGAGAATTGAATGTAGTACAGTAGCAACAGAACAGGAATAACAATAAGGTAGACCCAATACATATTAACCTTTTTAAAACCTTGCCCAAATAACACCAGCACCAACAAACCAGGTAACTATACTGAGGCCACTGAATATTAGAGATGTTGTCCATACTTGTAAATTGTGCATATGTAGTTGAACTTTTACACGATGATGTTGTTTGAAGATACCATATGATCTAGGTGAGATGAAAGTATCCATGTTCTTGTAAAGGAGTGTTAGCCTTTGACTTTTAATGTCAATACAGATATAAGATTTGTTTAAATAGTGTGTTTAACATAGCATACAGTATCCATGTTCTTTGTATTGCATATATAATATAAATTACATACCTTTTTCTTCATATTGATTATTATTTGATAATTAGATAGCTTTAATTAATAATTTTTTTCTCTCTAGGGATGGATACAAGTTGGATGTATTTGAAAGATAGAACATTAGCAATTTAGGGAAGGTGAAGTTTTTATTGGATTCAATATATTCCAATGTAGGGCCAAGTGGGTGTAAAAAATGTCCATGTGCAAGGTGTTACAGCCGTTTTTTCCGTAAAAGAGATCATGTCATGGATGACCTTATTGTTAATAGTTTTATGGAAAATTACTTGCCATGGTCACTTGTGCATACTTATGACACTCCTCATGATACCGACCACTAAGAGGATGTCACAAGAAATTTTGAGAGCGATGACATTGTTGGCATGGTGTATGATGCAACGGAAATTGCAAATATGGGTGAATCTTCATATGTGAATGTAGAAATGATAGATGATGATACGTCAAAAATCTTCAAGATGCTATAGGATGGACAAAGGCCTTTATTTAAAGGTTGTAAAAGATTCACATCATTTTCATTCATTACTCGACGTTTGCACATAAAAGTACTAGGTGGGTGGTCAAATAAGTCATGCACATTGGCCATGGAATTAATTTGTGAGTCACTTGAAGAAATAGGGACGTTGTAATGCCCAAGTCTTACAATGAACCCAATAAGATAGTTTCTGAGTTGGGCTTTTCTTATGAGACACGAGACGCATGCCCAAATGATTGTATGTTGTTTCGTGGAGATGATAAATCTCTTGACAATTGTAGTATTCGTGGAACTTCTAGGTATAAAAAGTTTACTGGCAACAAGGCAAATGATGTTCAGAGTATGGTTTCGAAGAAAAGAATTGGTGCAAAACAAATACGTTACTTTCCACTAAAGCCAAGGTTGAAAAGGTTGTCTATGTCACCTCACACTTCATCTCAAATGACATGGCATTCAAAGAAGCGAGTTGATGATAGTGTGTGTAACATCCTCAAATTTAATATAATAATTAAATCACTAATTAGACATTTCACCCATAATTATGTGAATTAATTATGTTCACGAATACGTAAGAATTGATTTTATAATCATTCAAAGAGGAAATATATATTAATGTTAACTTACAAAGCTGTAAGTAGGTAAACTGGACTTACATATATATTCGGGCTAGTTTAACTCGTACACTATTACGATGCCCTCGAAATTAAGATACTAATTAACAGACTTTGTAATCTGATGTATATTATTGTGTGAAACAATGATTACAATGCCAAGTATATATAGAAGAACTAATTACAATGAATACTATCTAGTTTAGACTAATTACATTCTAGTCCTTCTATTATAAAGTGTGTCTAATATCCCCCCGCAAGCTAAGGCCGGGGAACGACCTGTAGATTGGATCTAGGAGTGTGCAAAATAACCGAACCCGAATAACCCACCCGAACCGAACCTTAATCGGGTTAAATGGGTCGGGTTATTCGGTTTTCGGGTTCCTTATTCGGGTTAAATGATACCCGAATAAGTAATTCGGTTCGGTTTACGGGTAGGATTCATGCTTATTCGGGTACCCAAATAACCCGAATAACCCGTTTAATATATATTTTTCAATTTTTTTATTTGTTTATAATTATAACTAGTATTGTTTATATATAGAATGCTAAGTATGTAATACCCATTTTTGATACTCAAACCATTTAACCCGTTTTACCCGAATTACCCAACTCATTTAACTCGTTTAAGCTACTTTGTTGATGATTTCATTTTTTATACCAAAACCGAATAACCCATTTAACCCAAACCGAATAACCCGATACCCATTTAACCCGAAACCGATTAACCCGTTCCCTTATTTGGTTCGGGTAGATAACCCATACACTCAAACCCGAATAACCTGAACCGAATAACCCGATACCCAATTAACCCGCCCGAATAACACCCCTAATTGGATCTAAGAAGAAGAAAGCGTGAAGACGATAGTGGCTTTGTGAAGACATCAGCAATCTGATCATCTGTAGATATGAACCGTATGGAGAGTTGTCGTCGGGCAACCTTTTCTCTGACAAAGTGGAAATCGATTTCAACATGCTTTGTTCGGGCATGAAAGACAGGATTAGCAGAAAGATATATAGCACCAACATTATCACACCAGAGAGTAGGCACTGTCTGAAGAGGAACATGAAGTTCACGTAGTAAGGCCTGAAGCCAGGTAAGTTCAGCAACAGTGTCAGCAAGGGCCTTGTATTCAGATTCAGTAGACGAACGAGACACGGTCTTTTGTTTCCGTGCAGACCATGAAACAAGATTTGACCCGAGATAGATAGCATATCCCCCCGTGGATCGACGATCATCGGGACAACCAGCCCAGTCAGCATCGGAGAATCCAGTCAGAGTGGTGAAAGTAGAGTCAGAATAAGCATGAAGAAGCATACCTGACTTGCATTCGAGTCGTAAGCCATAGTCAACAGTACCTAACAAATAACGAAGTATGCGCTTGACTGCGGACCACTGATTGTCTGTTGGAGAGTGCATGAACTGACAAACCTTGTTAACAGCATAAGCAATGTCTGGACGAGAGAGAGTGACATACTGAAGAGCCCCCACAATTTGACGATACTTAATTGGGACGGCGAAGGGCGCATTGTCACCCAGAGCAAGATGCGCATTAGTAGTCATGGGGGATGGAACCGGTTTCGCATTTGATAGGCCTGCACGCTGTAGGAGCTCAAGAATATACTTCTTCTGTGAGAGAATCAAGTCTGGACTGTTGCGAATAACCTCAACACCAAGAAAATATGAGAGAGGACCCATATCCTGAACAGGAAAGCTCTGACTGAGACGGCGAACAACAGTATCAATAGCTTTAGAATTATTGCCTGTGAGAATAATGTCATCCACGTAGACCAACATGTATAAAAGCGTGCCTTGGTGAGAGTAGATAAACAGAGTTGGGTCAGTCTTGAGCCTCGAAAACCAAGAGCCTGAAGAGCGGAAGAGAGGCGATGAAACCATGCTCGAGGAGCCTGCTTTAACCCATATAAAGCTTTGTGAAGGAGACACACATGATTAGGTTTAGTAGGGTCCACAAAACCAGAGGGTTGAGTCATGTAAACTGTTTCGGTGAGATCGCCGTGAAGAAAAGCATTCTGCACATCAAGCTGCCGGAGGGGCCAATTCTGTGTGACGGCCAGAGATAGGACAACCCGGATAGTGGTGGATTTGACCACTGGACTAAATGTCTCAATATAATCGACACCTTCTTCCTGACTGTAACCTTTAGCAACAAGACGAGCCTTATAGCGTTGTATCGCTCCAGTTGGGTCACGTTTCAATTTATAGACCCATTTGCAATCAACCACATTAGCACCCGGAACAGGAGGAACTAAAGACCAAGTACCATTCCTTAATAGTGCCGAGTACTCGTCGGACATAGCACGACGTCACTGAGGATCCTTGTTGGCAATGGAGAAGTAGGGTGGTTCGGTGTTCGTGCAGTTGGCGTGGAAGGAGGAGATATTGTGGGGTTTGGTTTGTTTAGGGTTGGGACGGAGGTTAGGTGGCCGAGGACGAGAGGGAGCAGTGGTAGTAGGTTGTGGAGTGGGAGAAGAGGGCTGGGTATCACCAGGAGGGTGGGGTGGCTGGGTAGTGCTAGAGCGACGCTGGTATGTGCGAAGAGGAATGGGAGTAGGTGTATCGGTAGGAGGTGAATCAGGAGTGGGTGTAAATGTATCAGTAGTGGGTGGAACGGATGTAGATGTATCACTAGGCTGTGGGACAGGAGGAGATGGGTCATCAGGGGTAGGGGAAGGGGAGGGAGAAGTAGTAGGGTCAGGTTGAGGATAGGAGGAGATATAAGGGTCGGATGTAGATGGGGAAGTAGGGTTGGAGGGTTGGTGAAAGGGAAAAAGATGTTCATTGAATCGAACATGTCGGGCTATGTAAAGGCGCTCAGACTGTGGGTCCAGGCAACGGTAGCCATGATGAGTTGGACTGTAGCCAAGGAAAACACACGGAGTAGAACGAAAGTCCATTTTGTGTTTGTTGTATGGACGGAGATGTGGAAAACACTGACACCCAAAGATGCGAAGAAAGAAGAAATCTGGAGGACGCTTGAATAAAAATTCGAAGGGTGAGATGTTAGAGTTTGTTCTAGACGGCATGCGATTGATAAGATAGACAGCTGTATCAAAGGCAAAATGCCAGAAACGTTGAGGGACATTAGAAGCGGCTAGCAAGGTAAGACCGGTTTCGACAACATGCCGATGACGACGTTCAACAAAACCATTTTGTTCACTGGTATGAGGACACGAGAGACGATGAATGATGCCGAGAGAGGAAAAGAATTGAGAGAGATTCCGAAACTCCCCTCCCCAATCGGTTTGAACGGTTTTGAGTTTTGTTTGAAATTGACGTTCAGCCATGACAAGAAAACTTTTAAAAGTAGCATACACATCAGACTTAAATTTTAAAGGAAAAATCCACATGAAGCGAGAGTAATGATCAACACATAAGAGAAAGTAAGTGTGACCATCAAACGAGGTAACAGGAGCAGGACCCCAAACATCACAAAATACCAAATCCAAAACACTTGAACTTTTATAAATTGAAGGTAACAAATGTAATTTAGATGATTTCCCAACAGAACAGGAATTACAAAAAGAACTACTAGAAGACTCATTGTTTAAAGGTAAACTATACTTAGAAACCATAGAAAGAAACAATTGTTGATGAGGATGGCCGAGACGATGATGCCAGATAGTGGAGGAAGCACGGGTAGTGGAGAATCCGACCTTAGGAATAGGTTGATTCGTAGGAAGACGAAATGAGTAGAGACCACCGTTACTTGGACCAGTGAGGAGGATGGTGTGTGTAGACTTGTCCTTCACAACAAAGAAAGTGGAGTGAAATTCAAAGAACACATCATTATCAAGACAAATTGTTGAACAGAAAGTAAGTTTTGTTTAATATCAGGCACATGTAGAATGTTATTAAGGCTAAAAGTTTTGTTAGGAGAGTAATATTGGGTGGAACCTTTATGAAGAATGGGTAAGCCCTCACCATTGCCAACATGAAGATTATCAGTACCGGAGTATGCCTCAGAGTGATCGAAACTAGAGAGGTCTGGTGAGACATGGTGGTTGGAACCTGTATCCGGAAGCCAAGAGGTGGACATGTTGGAGCGCAGATTTGTAAAATTTGCTGACGGAGGCTGCCGTGACCGAATAGTAGAGGGATCACGATTGGGCCACTGAGAGGGAATGTGGCCAATGCCACACCGGTTGCAAGTTCCAAACACAGTATTTTGAGTAGATGCCCAAGGGAATTGATCCCGATTACCACTTGTTTGACTGCGGTTAGTGTTGTAGTTGCCACGGCCACGGTTATTTCCACGTCCACGACCACGATAATTACCAGACCTGTGTGTATAGTTAGCCTGTGCAAGAGGAGTAACAATAGGTTGTACCTGAAGACCAAGCTGGGAGAGAGCATGCTGAAGAGCTTGGAGCTGATCAGGAGATGGAGTAGTACCAGAAGTAGGTGTAGTGCGATGATTACCAGCAGCAGCAGTAGTAGACAGGAAGGCCTGAGAGGGTGGTATGACTGGAGTAGGCTTGTGTATCATGTAATCATGGTCTGATAATAAAGCAAAAAGTTCAGCAAACGTTATTGGAGACTGGCGGCCAATAAGGGATGATTTCAAACCATTGTATTCGTCCCTAAGACCCGAGATAACCACATAGACCAGATCTTTTTCTCTAGTCGGTTCACCAATGTTGGCGAGAGCAGTAGAATATTCCTGAGCTCTAGTCAAATAGGCTGTAGCAGATTCATCAGGTTGCATCTGAAGCTTGAGAAGTTGGTTTTTGAGGGTGTATTCCCAAGAAGACGTGTGTGGGGCATATGCACGTTCAAGAGACAGCCACAAATCCCGAGAGGTGGTGCCTTGAACGTGCTGAAAAGAAGCCTCAGAGATGGTGGAAATAATAAGCATACGTACATGAGCATCGTTGGAGATCCAGGCGGTGTAACTAGGATTTAATTGTGGTTGTGGTACTGTGGTACCATCTTTGTCAGACGAGGAGATGATAGTCGGAGGAGGGCAGAGAATTGTGCCATCCACATATCCAAACAGGTTGTTTGTAACAAGAAACGGGTGAAGCATAGTCTTCCAGTAGCCATAATTGGTTGGGGAGAGAGTAAAAGCAAACTTGTGGGAGTTATGGCCGGTTTTCTCTGCGGAAGTAAGGGCTGTAATAGAATCCATGTGTAGGCAGCAGCAGCAGGGCAGGGGGTGTTGATGAGGGTTTAGGCGGCAGCAGCAGAAGTGGGAACAGCAGCAAAGCAATAATCAGTAGTAGGGTAAAACGACAGTAGGATGGAGGAGCAGGCAGGTAATGCGGCGGCAGCAGGGTTTGGTTGACAGCAGGCGGCGGCAGCAGGGTGTGTTTAGCAGGTAGGTAAGGCAGCAGCAGCCGCAGAACAGATTGTGTGCGGCAGAAAAGAGGCGGCGGCAGGGGGTTGCTTGGCGGTAGAGAGGTGGTGGCAGCAGGGTGAGTTGCGGCGGTCAGATAGACAGGGGGCTAGGGGTGAGGGCGGCTAGTGTAGGCGCCTAGGGTTTAGAGGTAGGCGGCTAGGGTTAGGAGATGAGACCTAGGGTTGTAATCCCAGGCTCTGATACCATAACAGACTTTGTAATCTGATGTATATTATTGTGTGAAACAATGATTACAATGCCAAGTATATATAGAAGAACTAATTACAATGAATACTATCTAGTTTAGACTAATTACATTCTAGTCCTTCTATTATAAACTGTGTCTAATACTAATTATAATCAATTAAAAGGCCAAATGAATTATATTTAGTTGCTTAATTATGAATTGAATTAAAATCTTAGCCACATGCTTTACCCACTTGTACCATGTGTTTTATGCCTTGTAAATTGGTACAAGTGCATTAAGCATGCTTATATTGATATGATAACTAGAATGTGAGAGTAGTGGTTAAAATCAAGAGTATGGGACTTTAAGGGGGTGTGGTGTAACTTTTGACCAATTAGGGGTCAGTAAGACCCCCAATCGTGGCCCTCCTTCCTCATTCTTTCTTCTTGAAATTTCTCTGCTTTCATATATCGGAGAAAGTTAGGGCAACATGCTTTTGGCTCTGGTGGCTAAGTAAATTGGTGAATCAAAGCAACTAAATTCCTACAATAATCAAGGTAATCTTAATTGTATGTGTAAGTGTTGATGCACCTTCCTTTTTGCTCTTCTTTCTTACTAAATGATACCCATGGTAGTTGATGATGAACCATGATATGGTGAGCCAAGAATTAATAGTCATGGCTTGATGTATTTCTGAACTTGCAAATGCAAGAAAACATTTAAAAGCTATAGAATTTGGGTTGGTGAAGTTTGGAAATCCTTGGATTAATTCCAAGGATTTGATTAGTGAAATAGTGAATTCTTGACGTTTAGATGTTAAACAATGTTCCATTATGTTTATATACCTCAAATATATCATAAAATGAAGTTTAGAGGTGTTTTGGTAAGTTAAAAATGAGTTTGGAACGAAGGAATGCAAGCAGGGCATCAAAGAAAGACGATTATGGAGTGCAGAGTTGTAAAACTCGCCGAGTACACTCCCTGGTAGTACCGAAACTCGATTCCAGTGTGTTAACTCGCCGAGTTTAGCCCTTGTACACCCAAAACACTTGATTTAAGCCCTATAATGGTACTATAACCTCATAGGATCATTCCATACTTATATAACACATAAATTATTATCAAATGTTGCCCAAAAGTCTATAAGAGACGCAACGGTGTCGATAAATTCGGAAACTTAAACCGAAAACGCTTAAACATTTCAAATGAATTCCAAACCTCATGATATACTACAATAAGCTTATGAATGCTTTGAATATCATTATTTGATAGGTTTGGAGCTGAAGGGAATGCCGGTTATCGGTTCAGGGCGTTACGTGGCTTATTGGTCGTATTGAGCATTAAAGGCTATCTTTAGCCTATTGTACTGTGAGTTCTAGCATTCATGTGTGTGTTGCATTCATAATTACATGTTTATTTTATTTATGACATTGTGCATATCTACTTGGCATCATCCTCTTATATGATGCATTGCACTGTTGGCAGGTTATGGCATGCTGCCCTAGTTGGCAGTTTAATTATTTGATCATGGCCTATGCCCAGCATACCTTATTTGATACCTTCAGTCACATACATTGGCTTTCATGCTACACCTAATGATGATTATTCATCCCATGCTTCATATGATTACACTTGATTAACCCATTATGAGTTATGCTCATTTTATTGGTCTCACTGGACGTCCAGATCATTATTATTATTATCAAGCGTCTTACTATGTGTTTGTGCGTATAAATTCCTACTTCCGAAAGCTTACGGAGTAGGTGGCCAGACTTCGGGCGCCAGTTGGAGTTGTACATACTCGGTTCTAATCCGGCTGACAACGGCCGGTTAACGGGCTATGCTCGCGACCTATGCATATTGTGGGCTATGCCCACACTGTTTTTATTAAAAAGATATTGCACTTGTCATTTTATAATCATTTCAACTTCAATACACGTAGTATGTTTTGCATTTCATATAGATCTGGTAACTCACTTAGCAAATTTTATTTGCTAACCCCACTTTTATATATCTCAGGTGGCGTTAGTAATGGCAAGGTGATTGCCGACTTTGGTCCTAATGCTTAGTTAGGCCAGCTTGAAGTCAATACCCTTTTTGGTAAAAGTTAAATGCTTAATAGTGGGAGTAATTGGGTAGTTGTCTACCATTATGTTTGTCATGTATACATATATAGACATGTAATGTCTTTTGGGTTGATGATAAATCTTGTAAATATATAGAAATATCTTGTAAATATCTTATATTCCAACTTTGGTTTATAATCAAGACTCCGTGCGAACGGGTCATGTCCGCTTTTCTTTAAAAACTATGTTAATTATGATTGATCTACTGTAACCCCATTAATGATTATATTATCTTAAAATGGGTGTTTCAGTTTGCTAAGACATCTGCGAATAGTCTAGCATGGAAAACGTTTGATAGACTTTATCCATCTTTTGGTTGTGAAAGTCGTGATGTGAGACTTAGATTAGCCTCTGATGGATTTAATCCATTTAGGACCATGACTATTTCACATAGTACGTGGCCTGTTGTTTTGATTCCATACAACCTACCGCCATTGTTGTGTATGAAACATCCCTCGTTCATTCTTTCTATTCTTAGTGACAAGATTGACGTGTATTTGTAACCGTTAGTTGATGAGCTAAAAGAGTTATGTCATGATGGTGTCAATACATATGATGCATTAACAAATAGTATGTGATGTGTTATGTGATTTATGCTAACTTGCGATTATTATGATTTAACCTTGACAACGAGGTGATGTGTTTAACGGAGTGAGACCTCCGGTGTGGAGCAATGACTACATACGATGTGAGCAAATTGATGGATTTATCTATAAAGCGAATGGGTAAGTCAGCTTTGGGTAATGAGACTGACAAGGGTTCAGGGATGAAGCCTTCAGTCACCATTGTAATAACCATCGGTTCTAATATAGAAGGCTGAGATGCTTATATGTCCGTGCCGAAGAGAATCCGTGAGGAGTTTGCGATTCGGTATCCACTAGAGTTCAGAGTTTGAGATTGTAAGAGATGAGTCAACATTTGCGGAAATGAGATTGAGATGATTTTGAGATGTTTCTACAAAATTGAGTAATCTGAATTGAGTATAATACATACTTATATATTACACGATGGAACGTCATCATGAGTATTAAGGAATTGCTGAGAGCTGTCAGAGTTTATGTGATGAGTCGGGGCCGTTTCAGGGTTATGATTGAGTTAGAGCATTGTGTTAGAGATAAGTGACATGAGAAAGTGCATCGAGTTGCTTACAGGGCTAAGGAGTTGTGGCAGCCCCATATGAACGTATTTATTGAGTGAGTTAAACTAGTAACTTAGCATGTGAATGCAAGAGAACGTAGCGTTACTGTTTTCTCGAGTGATTATAACGTGATACTTGAGAAGTTGTGATACTTCCTGAGATTACTATATGTACTGGTGCTAGAGTTAGCATGAATCAGAGAAAGAGAAATGGAGGAATAGATGGGTTATCTATGTGTTCAAAGGCAGAGGCAGGGTGCAGAGATTGTCATTCCAACCTCTACTTGTCGGAGACAGAGATAGTGACAAAGTTAGAGGGCGGAGAAGAGTTGAAGTGTGTTAGAGACTTACAAAGCAGAAATAGAGTTATTACAAGAGCAGAGATAGAAGTTAAGTTTGTAAATTCAGAGCGGTATTCAATGCAAAGCTAGAGATTAACAGAGCCAAGCTAGAGATAGAGTTAGAGACCTACAGAGCAGTGTTGAGCAACAATGTCGAGACATAGAGGCATGGGTGATGATTATGTATTGGGTATGACTGCTGAGACGCGGTCATAGGTGCATGTGATCTTTTACGTCTAAGTAGGCGTGGTGATTTTAGTGCGATCGGTCGGGAGTACCATGAGGACGAGGGCTATGTTTTGTTTATAATGTGAAATACCAGAGTACCAGACTTGGGATGGTCTGAAAGGGATTAACGCTAAAGGTGGAAACGAGTACAAGCAGAGTTGCTACAATTGAACCTTCATATGTGATTCAGTGATGCATTGAGCCCAGAGTCAGAAGATGAGTCTGTTAAATCATTAATTGCAGCCACGGGAGGCAGCAGTGTCGAGTATGTATCTCTTAACAAACCATGTGTTTAATTGAGATGAATTTTGACTACTTTCATGTGTTTAACTATGATCGTGAGTATACGGTAATGATCTATATGGTGTACTTATGTTTATTATTGTGTATAAAGTTGAAGATTGCACTGTGTTAGTGGATTCACCATATATAGTTATATGAGCAAGATGAACTATTATTATGTTTGAGTAAACATCATTAATTAAGATTCATCAGATTGAGACAATGATTAAAGTGAATTGATCCTTGATAGTGACATCAAGATTGTGTTAGAGTACGAGAAGAGACCAGAATGAAAGATGGGGATCACCTTCCGGCAAGAGGGTAGAGACGTGTGATTCAATATTGCGTAAACTAATTGGCTTATTAGATGCCACCAATGAGAAGAGAAGTGATTAGAGGATACCCCAATTGCACGTGAACTTTAGGAGCATCTTAGGAATTAACTAGAGTATTTGTGGAAAATCTAACCAAGTTCGACGCCGAAGTATTCATTGGAGCCATGACCATGACATGAATGTTTTATGAGTTGACGTCAACCGAAATTCATGGGATAATGACTAGTGATATGATTACAGGGTATACCGATTGCAATAATCAATGACATTTGAGCTTGCAGGGTAATAAAAAGTGTGAGTAACAGTGTATGAGACATAGAGCGTGGTTATGCGAATATCCGCGTGTTATGCCATTGAGATATGAGGCCGATTACGAGCAGTGTGGTTTAAGTTGTGTGATGACCAATGAAAGAGATAAAGTGATTCTAGATATTTAAGACTAATCTAAGCTATGAGCAATCAAGGGTAATGCCTAACATCTGAGATTTCTGAGTGTAGTAGAGTCTCAATACTTACAATGCGGTGACAATCGGATTGTCTGGGATACACTGAAAATTCAAAGAATGTCATGTGTGAGATCACAGTGCGTGCGTCTGAGATGGGATATATGAGATTACAGGGTATGAGTTTGAGGTAAAGTGTATGAGAATACAGAGTTGAGTTCCAGATGAGATACATGGGATACTAAGTATGTGTCTGAGATGGTCTGTGTGAGATCATCGGATCGAAGTTAGTGTTACTCGGGGTCGGGTAATATTGCCTACCTGCATATATGTGTTATATATGTGTTTGGATATGATAGAGTTATGGGTTACGGTTACAGAGTATTACCCGAGGAGATCTGGGAACCGATGGGGAAGAATTACAGAGTTTGAGAAATAGCCCATAGATGATGATCCTTATGCTGAGATGAGATTGTGAAAAGAGACTTGTGAACAAACCGAGCAATTGAGATAGAGTTAGAGAGAACTAAAAGTGATTGTGAAGGAGTTGAATTTTTGAGTTGTCACCAACTAGAACTGATGAGTAAACAAATTGAGATTATATGTTCATACGAAGAGCATTGCGATACACTGAGATCTTTGAAATGCTACTGTTGATCAGGGCTGAAAAGCGATCGGGGACGATCGGTCGTAGGGTTAATGACTTTTGTTGAGAATAGAAGAGCAAGTATTGGAAACTTTGTGGCTGATACCATAGTGCATTTTAACATGTAACTCATAGAACGACGAGTGTCAATGATGATTGTGATTCTAATGGATTAATTAACAAAGGGCGACCAACCTTTTTACTATCGATGGGTTATTACCATGAGTCACATAGTGTGATTTTGCGTCAACGAGGGGATATTATGGCGAGGGACGTCGAAATTGATTGGTTATGATTGTGACATTCAGATTTCAAATGTGAATACAACAGAGTTGTTGATAATCATATTGAGATCTACGAGATGAGTATAAGGGAAAAGAGCGTTGTGAAACATATTGAAATCTAATTCGAGATGGCTAGAGAAATTGACATCGAGTTCAGTGTTTGTGTAATTGAGCTATGAAAGTGATCTTGTGTAGAAGTGTAATAGAGTGCTAATACTGTGTGATACATTGAGCTTCTCAAACTGTGCAGAGTTTGTGAACAGGAATTGTTTCCTGGGGTTATTCAGAGAGAGATATTCAGGGGCAACATGTGCTTCTGTGATTCATCGAGAAGAGTGCTTCATGGGTAATGAACTGGGTATACTTCGGTGGAATTACCGTAGTGATCAGCTGGGCATGAGTTGGCTACAGAGGTATGATTGAAGGATTGAGTATCGATGAGATATCTTATGAGTATCCGTGATATGACAGAATCTGAGGCAGAGTTGTGTAGTGGTGATCTTCATACGAGTCAGAGTTGGATTCCGGGAACGGAATCTTTATAAGAGGGGAGGATTTGTAACACCCCATATTTAAGATATATTACGTGGATTTAATCTATTGGCTATTTGAATTATTAATATCGCGTTGGGCCAACGATATTGCGATTAGTGGAACTAATACGTGTCGGGGCCGAGTATACGTGTCATCGGGTTCTAATTTTAGTGGATTAATTATAATTATGGATTCACGGGAGATTAAATGGGACTTATCGATATAAATTGTGAAATATTGATAACGGGACCGGGTATCGGTGTCGAACCCGCAAACGGATACGTATATTATGTTACCCGTTTCTTACTTCCTTCACTTGCAAAAATTTACAAGAATGTGTTTATGTGTGTGGTGTTTGTTGGAACAGAAAGGGTAAAGCCATAACTAACCAAGATTGAGCTGGGAAATCCATATCTCCCTTTGCTTTGTGCTCTTCATTTTGACAAGGTAAGTGGAGCATCAAATTCTAAGTTTTATTATGTTTATATGTCATGACATTGTGGGAATTGGTGGGAACCAATACTAAAGTATGAGTTAATATGGCTGGAATCGGGGAGGTGAAATCCCCCTGGACAGAGCTGAAAACCAAAGCAGAGAACCTGCAACTCACCGACTCACCGCGATCGGGGTCGAGTACGGGCTAAGGTTCATGTGCGGGCCAAGATGTGAGCGCGCCCCGCGATGAGGGTCGCGCGACCGCGCTTGGTCGAGTGCGGCCGCGATCAACCTAATTTGGGTCAATTTGGGTTTTTAGGTCGTGAGGCCTATTTGGGGTCACTTTTTGGGGTCAATCAGTGATGTTAATGATTATGAGATATACGAGGCTTATCAGTTAAGTTGGGATTAATCTGTGAATATTTATTGTGTGTAGAAAAAGATCGGGCTGAGATAGATTCGGGTTACTGGGAGCTAGTTAGAGTTGACTATTGTGATCCAGGTGAGCACACGAGTTCTTTTAAACCGGCGCCTCATCATACAGTATTATTCTGTTACCTGTTTTTATGTGATATATAAATGAGATGTGAGAAAGGAAAGTTGCACCTCATGTATGACCTATCTCTCCTATAATTGTGATAATTATGTGCATGAGTTGAGATAGTGTGAGAGTATGAGATGAGATCCACCCGAGCTGTTCACGATGGGTTATCGTGGAGGTCGGGGTTCGCGATGGGTTATCGCTGGAGTTGATATCCGCGATGGGTTATCGTTGGGCCGATAACTACGACGGGGTTATCGTGGAGGTCGCTGTCCGCGATGGGTTATCGCGTGGACTGGTATCCGCGATGTGTTATCGTGTGAACTAAGCAGCCCCACCTAGCCCTGTGTAGGGTTACCATATATATGGCAGGGTTTATAGCCAGGTAGCTCCTGTGCTTTATTATGTGGCTAACCGATGCTGTGTGCCTGTGTGCTGTTACCAGTGGGGAGGGTTCCCCACTAGGGATGGGATTCCCATTGTGATTGTGGGGAGACGTCCTCACCAGAGATGTGGATCTCAATGTTATTGGATCTCATGCTCCGTGATGGAGATACATTATCTGCCATGTGTTATGTGTTGTGTGTATGTGTTTATACTGTTGAGTCTAACCCTTGTGTACTCACTTGTTGTGAAGCTTGCGTATTTGAGTCTAAGGGGGTGTTTGATAGACACTTATCAGGCTCTTATCAGAGGTAACCTCTTATTCGGTAAGAGGAAATACTGATAAGTGCGTTTGATATGAAGAAGACATAAGAGTCAAAATTCTATTATCATGTCTTATCAGGATAAGACTTTGATATGCTTCTTATCACCACTTATCACACCAAAAAAAATACACGTCTCTCCCACCCCACCCCACCCCACCCCACCCTTACCTTTACCCCATACCTTACCTCACCCACCCTACCCTTATCTTACCCTATCCTAAACCCCCTACCCCTACCCTACCCCACCCCACCCCACCCTACCCTCAACCACCTAATCTCACCCTACCCTAACTACCCTTAACTTACTTATACCACCCCATCCCAATCTCCACCCTTAACCCTACCCACCCCACTCCCATACTTACCCTATCCCACTCTACCCCACCCCTACACTAACCCATCAAACCTACCCACCCCACCTCACCCCTCCTTATCCCACCCCACCCTACCCCTCTCTCTTCCCACCCCTACCCCTCAAACCTACCCACCTCACCCCTACCCTACCCCTCAATCTATCCATCCCCACCCACTTTACCCCTCAACCTACCCACCCTACCCCTACACCATTACCCTACCCTATTTACCCCACCCCACCCTCAACCTACCCCACCCCTACCCTACCTCTTACCATATTTATTATAACGAGAAATATTCCAACACTTTTTGATAAAATTTATTATTTTTCAATAACATATCTATATAACTTATAAACTTAAGTTATTTGGAAGTTAATAAACGTAACCTTATAAACTTGATTATAACTTATAAACTTTAATTGTTATTTGATTCTTGAAAGCATGTTGGTTATATGTTTATTGAATGCATTTATGTTACTTGATTATAACTTATAAACTTGAATTGGTTTCTTACTTAAATCTTGTTAATGTTATTTGAATGATATTAAATGTTTACATAGATCACTTTGATTCAATGATATTATTCTTACTTGATTTTTGACTTTAATCAATGATATTTGTTTGATTTTGGGAATTAATATGTAAAATTAATAAAAATAACAGAATCAGATAATTTATAAAACAAACAGACTTATTGAATTCTCTTATCAGATCTTAGTATCTTATCAGGACCACCTCTCATCAATCAGAAGTGGAATCAGACACAATTAACCTCTTATGCAATCAAACAACACCTAAATGTGTACCAGGGAGATCGGGTTAGCGCAGTGGGGGACTAGATGACGATTAGCTCGGGGATTTCTGCCCGTGACAGTGTGTGGATTGCGGATCCGGTACGATTCAGTGACTTGGTGATGAGATTAGTGTGCATGGTGTTTATATATGTTAAATCAGAGTTGATTATGTGGTGATTAAAGTTTTAAATCAGGAGTGTTTGCTGGTAATCCTATGACTTATGTGTTATTGTCACTTGTGTATTGCAAATTACGTGACATTTTGGTGGATTTCGAGGGTGTTACAATTAGTGTGTTGTTGTTGCATTTTGGTGGATTTCGAGGGTGTTACAATTAGTGTGTTGTTGTTGCATTTTGGTGGATTTCGAGGGTGTTGCAATTAGTGTGCTGTTGTTGCTTCAGTTGATTTTTCTTTCTGGTTTGCTGTCACAACAGCACCACTCCGAGTAATTTTGCTTTCTGTTGATTTTTCTTTCTGATTTGCTGTTGCTTGTTCTGTTTTCCAGCAATGCATACACACACATTACTCTAGTGTTGATTTTTGTTGGTTTTTCTTTCTTTTTGTTGATTTTCTTTCTTTCTATTGATTTTTCTTTCTGGTTTGCTGTTGCTTGTTCTGTTTTCCAGAGTATATTAAAATACTCCTATATACACATAATTCAGCTGCTTTTATTGCTACTTTGTTATTAATACACACACATGATAGCAGCTTGTAATCACAGGACTGGACATCATCCACGCGAATTAAAGGGGTTAAATTGATCAAGCAATCACCAATTTAAGGACAATAGGCCACACCGACTCAATCAAAATTCAAGTCTCAGACGTGGAAAACAGAGACCAGAATCAAATTTAAGTTGCTGATTTTTTTATATTCAAATATCAAATTAATCCTCTAAATTGCAGACATCAACAATTACACTCTAATTTATATCATGTGTGTAGTTTATTTGATTATTAAAACAGATTTGATGTTGAATTTGGAGTTGGAATTGACATTGAACATATATATACTTTCCCAGGAACCGTAGGTGACTAGGTTCCCAAATGAACACAAGAAAGGATATCTTAGATGCTATTTACCTTGAAAAGATTTTTAGATGCTATTTACCTTGGCTACTTAATGTTATTATTATGATTCATTTTGTATGGATTTTTAATAATTGGATTTTATATAGCTCCTAGCACAGGCGATACTACTCGTAAGAAGGGTCGAGGACCAGGTTACCAAGGAAAAGAGAAAATTCGGATTGCTTTTACTGAATACATGCAGCCCATTGAGGATACCAGTCGGAAATTTACTTGGCGAAATTGCAAAGTGTGGGGCCCGTGCTCCTCTTAATGCTGTTTCATGGAAGCTGATGCCTACCACCAACCTTGAAATTATGTGGAGGGATGTTCAGGTATTTTATCCTAGTTAGTGGTTACCTTAACCACCCACTTGACCATATAATTAATTTTATTTTAGATTGTACAAACTAGCATCAAATTTACTAAAATGGGTATATTGAATTCTAATCGACAATAACATAAAATTCAAATTTATCCATATTGTAGCACAAGACAGATGCTCCTAGTGATTTTAAAGAGAATTGTTTTAAGTTAATCGGTAGTCTTTGGAAGAAGTGGAAAAGTAGAGTAAAGAGCAACTACTTTACTCCTAACAAGGATGATCCTGAAAAATTATTGAATCCTCCTACTGATAGTCAAGTAGATCCAGAACAATGGCCATCCTTAGTAGAATACTGACAGCGTGAGGATGTTGTGGTATGTAAAACTGTAGAAGTATAGAAATTTAGTCGTTGTTTTAATTTATCACCCATAAGGGCTACTTTTTTCTTGTTTATTATGTATTTTTTTAGCTTTTTAAGCCTGATGGTTTTCTTTTGTACGCTCAAGCCAAGATAAATGCTAATAACCGTAAACAACTAGAGTTCTTACCAAGGACAGGACGAACCTCAAATGCTAACATCCGGGAGGAGGTATAAGATAAAAGCATCTAGATCATTTTAATTTCTTTTTTTTTCCTTTCATCTTAGGTTGTTAACTAATATGCAATACTTTTTACTTTAGATGAAAGCTAATTGAGGACATTTCTCGTGAAAAAGTGTTTATTATTACACATACTATAAAGGATGGTACCACACCAGATGATGATACGAGGAAGATAGTTGTAAGTATATGAGATATTTAAGATTAATGTTTCATATGTTCCATACTTGTTATCAGGAAATGATGAGTTTTGTTTGTAGAAAATAATGAACGAGAAGTTAAATGAAATACGTGAACCTGAGCAAGACGATTCATTCAAAAAAAAGTTTACATTGATCTATTTGGTCCCGATGGACACGAACATGCGAGGACTTTTGGTTTAGGATCCTCTCCTCGTGATATTTTTGGGCCTCGCTCATCTTCAATCACTATAGCTTCTTCTGATGCAATAAAAAGGATGGTTGAATCACACGTAGCGGCGCAATTAGATGCTAAAGTAGCATAAAAGGTATCTCATTATGAAAAAACTCAAATAGAGATGGCTGAAAGACTAGAAAGCATGCAACAATTGTTAGAGCGTGCATGGTTGTTAGCACATGTTTCCCCTCATGAGGCACGTAGATCTGGATCAAGTGCCGGCCACGTAAATCTATATCATCTATTTTCTATGTATTGCCTTGGTGTATGCTAATCATGATTGTATATTATTCTAGGTACAAAGTTCTTCTGACCAAAGTTAAGCTAAGAGTTAATACAATGTGAGTGTAAAAATTGGTAGTTACATATATTTGCTCTTTTTCAAGTATATTATATTACCTTTTAAATTTCGGTTTGCTTTTTTATCAATTTCATATATTTAGTTCATAATAACTAATGCATGCCATATTTTTATATCATGTAGGATATGAAACTGGGAGCGAAATGGACTTAATTAGCTTTCCAAGACTACATATTGTCGTTACTTAGAGGGTGTTTGGTTTTGCGTTATAAACATGATTATTAGCTTATCACGTTACAATAACGCAGATAATTGATTTAAAGTGTTTGGATTGCATACATTAATAAATGATTATTTGCTTTTAGCGTTTGTCCTACCACACTTTTTCATAAGTTAAAAATTGTAGCTTATTTGCTTAATAAGTGATTATTTGGTCATTTTACAAGTAAAAACGCAAATCCAAACACTTTAATAACTGATTATTTGATAATTATGATATCAAACAGCAGAAGCTAAACCAAACACTGCATTTCCTGCAGCACTTTTTGTTACAACAATTATCTGATTATTAGTTTCCAAAACGCTACAGCACTTTTTCAAACGCAAATCCAAACACCCTCTTAATGCACTTCCTCGTCATTAGATTTCAATGTTAACTTTATTTTACAGTTTTCAAGATGTTTTTTATTAACATGTTATACCTTTATTTAGCTTTATCATATTAAAGTTTGGGGTATTGACTTGAGTTTTGGCATGATTTATACAAGTTGAATTTTGGTTTTTATTTGTTTTTCTTATTTGGTGATTATTAATTTAACTTTCTCTTTATAACATGGTGCCAATCGTATTGGCAATGGAGAATATACTTATTTGTGATGACTCGTAAAACGGTTCCAAATATATTTGGCAAGGGGAATACGGTCCCAAACATATATTTGTGACTGCTAATCCAACGGTTCCAAATGAGTATTTGGCAAGGAGACATACCGTGCCAAATACTTATTTGGAACATTTGTTCACCGTCCGTATCAAATACACAACTTGTGGCACAAAACCATACATCTGTCCCAATGCCCGTGCCAAAAAGTATTTGAGACCGTTTTTTGGGGAACCATATGTATTTGACACCCTCGTATTTAAAACCACGCAAAAACCGTGCCAACACCGCGGTTTTGAGGTATTGGGCACGGTTTTAAGCCCTCCCAGATAACATGTTTTCTTGTAGTGATATTTGTAGGTGTGGGCATATGAATGTGCTATTCCATTTCACGCCTTTGAAAAGGATAGCTTCAAGATGTTAGTGGAGGCAATTGGTCAATTTGGTCCCGAACTTCCACCCCAACTCGCTATGAAATGGGAGATACTTAAAAAAGGAGGTTGAAAAACAAAGAACTCGTTAAAACGATTTAAGGAAGTTAACCGGATGTTCCATAATGACGGATGCATGGTCCGATAGAAAGAGAAGAATCATCATGAACTTATGTGTGAATTCGAAATAGGGGAGCGTGTTTTTGTCTTCCAAAGAATCGTCGGATGAAGCTCACACAAGTGAGCACATATTTGAGTATTCAAATTCACTAACAAAATTAGGTTTCATGTCTGCAAATTGAGTTATGTCCACATTTAACCCAATGACCTATTTAAACTGATGTGACAAAGTATCTAAACTAACTAACAACTAAACTAATCTTCCAACAAAACACGAAAGTATAAGAAAAAACACCCAAGAACAAATTCAAGTCACTTATCTCACGGCATGTAGGACACAATTTAAAAAAATGACAAACAATAGTTGGCTATCACCATGGCAATTCAGTGAAATGCATCAAATAAGAGGAGAAATCCCTTACCGACTCAATAGTTCAGGGTCAATTAACTTCTCAGTTCTCAGGTCCAGTCTTATGAGCCTCTGTTTGAACGGAACCGGTGGAAAAATCTAGGGAGGCAAGTCTACAAATTATAAACCCATGATTAGAAAGGTGTGTTTTGTGTTTGTGTTACAAGTGAATAATCCAAAAAGAGGTATACACAAGTCTACATGGAAATGTTTATTTTTCAAATATGAACCATTCGAATTAGATATTCAAACACTTACCACTCTTTTGTGTTTAAAAAACATCAAATTTTATAATCAGCTCTCAATATAATATACAATTTTGTGCAAAATGACTTGAACTTTATGCTTTAGGTTCTTGCACCTCTTAAAATCCAAGAGATGCAATACAAAGTTGTACTAAACGACTTATGACTTGCATTTAAGAGTTCAGAACTACATTTTTTAATAAACGAGAATATCTAATGTCACATGTCATCACACCAACTAACCAAATTCTTATTTTTCCCTCCTAATTACTATAACTAACAATTGTGATAATGAAGCGCACCGTTTTGGTGCTTTTCATTAATTGCAAAAAGGCCCTTGGAGTTTAAAAATAAATATAGAATGGCCCTTGCAGTTTGAAAAAGTAATAATAATATGTGTTTCTATTAATTGCAGAATGGTCCATGTAGTTTAAGAAATAATTACAGAAAGGTCCCCTTGGTTTTCTGCATTTAAGGTCCTATGGTCTCTATATTTATACAGAAATGTCTTTGTGGTCTCCTAAGACGACTTTCCTACACACACATGTGTATATATATATATATATATATATATATATATATATATATATATATATATATATATATATATATATATGTATATATATATAAAAAATATATATATATATATATATATATATATATATATATATATATATATCATTTTTTAGCGAAAAAATTCGAATTAAATTGGTTCGTCGTTTTTTCCGTTTCGTTAAATTGGAAATCAGAATGGTTCATCATTTTTTCTTATGAAACATTAAAAATAAGATCATTTGATTGTTTTTTACATTTGGTTAAATCGAAAATCAGAATGGTCATATTCATTTTTTTTTATTGAAAATACTTAAAATTAGTTGTGATTGGTGGTTTTTTCCATTAGGTTAACCATTCCGTTGGAAAAATTAAAATGCTTCGTCTTTTCAATTTTAAATGTTTACTCTCGAAAAAAACAACAAACCATTTCGGTCTTCAATTTAATCAAACGACATAAACAACCATTTAATCTAATTTTTAATGTTTTTGTTCGGGAAAAACATTTAACAACACCGATTTTCGATTTAACAAAACGAAAAAAATGACTAACCATCTTAGTTTAATATATTTTCGCTCAGAAAAAACGATGAACCATATTAAATTTAAACGATTGGAAATAACGTCAACTGATTTAATTTTAAATGTTTTCGCTTGTAAAAACGAGAAACTCGTATTTTTAATTTAACCGAACGTAAAAACAATTAATCAATCTATAAATTTTTCCGATAGAAAATAGGATGAATTGTTTCACTTTTTATTTTTGTTGAATAGATGAAATTCACGAAACAAAGAAACATTTCGATTTTCGATTTAACGGAACTATATATATATATATATATATATATATATATATATATATATATATATATATATATATATATATATATATATATATATATATATATATATATATATATATATATATATATAATTACGTAAACCGAATAAAAACTTATATAAAATTTCACAAGCTTATTAAAAAATATATAACTAACTAAAAATTTTAAATTTATTAAAACTAAATATAACATAAACAAACTGATGCAAACTTATTAATAAATATCTAACAATATAAATTATATATATATATATATATATCACACATACACACACATCGATGGAGGCGGTAGAATGACGAGATTTTGAGAGAGTATAGAGATTGTTTTGAAGAAAATAAATAAATGAAAAGAAGTGAATAAAAACATGAACAGTTTTTTGCATTAATTGCACATTTGCACCGTCATATTGTGTCAATAAAGATTGAGACACTTTGAAATTATGAATATACATATAAAAATATGAAAGAAATAATTCAGACAATTTTAATGAATAACATGCCGTCTACAATCAAAGAACTAAGAGATTTTTTTTAAAATTATTTTTACCTTTTGTAATATTTTGTTTTGTTTTTTGGTTTTTTCCTTTTGCCTATAAATTTTAATTTGTATTTTGAATTTTTTTTTCTTTTTATACTTCAAAATTGTTTTTTTCTTATATAAATTTATTTATTTGTTAATTAAATGTATTTTAGTTTATAAGAAATATTTGTTACATTGTAGATAATAATTTCACTTCTATTTATTTTAAATAAAAAACGTTATTGCTAGACAATATCATATCTGATTATTTTATGTTTTTATATTTATACATAAAATTTATTTATTTTATATATGAATCTCTTTAAAGCTTAATAAATATTGAATTCAACATTTTTATATTTTATTTGTAAATAAATGTATTCATTTTGTACATCAACTTCTTCAATATTTGATTAAATTTTTAAATATTGAAAATTTCTGTGTCCATCTCAATTTGAAGAATTAAATAACCGTGATTCATTTTCTTTTGTTTTTTTGGTTTTTACATTTGTTTCACAAGATGCATATAAAACATCAATATTTGTTATTCATATTTTTTGTGTAAAAAAGAGGTTTAATATGAAAAACCAACATGTTTTTCTTTGTTTTTGCGGTATAGCCTCTTTGTGTTTTTTTTTACCAATAAAATCTTCAAAATATTTATTTGTTTGTGATTTTCAGAATTTTTCTTTTTTTTTTTTGCCAACAAAGTCATTAAGTTTGACGGCTTTTCATGGAAAACAAGTGAAAGACGTTGGTTTTTTTGTGGAAAATACAGGATTGATTTTTTCCCGAAAACCAAAAAGTAAACAATAACCTGCGAACTTTATTAGGAAAAAATAAAATGGAGAGACGAAACCACAAAAAAACATGAAAACATGTTTTATTCCTATAAAACTCCAATATATATATATATATACACACACATACTTTAGACATCATCAATTGAGTCAAACCAAATTCGTAAAAAAAACATGTAACCCATTAACGCTTAATAAACAAATGCACTGACGTTATTGTCGTCATTGAACATGTTTCTATTTATTAACATCATATCTTACCTTAAGCGATAAAAACTACATATTCATGACGGAAACCCGCAGCAACGCGCGGGTAACCATAACACTAGTTTTCCTAAAATAACTATTTCAATTTACTCATTTAATTAATTTTAAAAAGCAAAATTAATTACTATGTAATCTAAGTCCTATTAATGAAAGTCAATTCAATTTAATTACTTTTGAATTTAACACCTAAGTGGCTAATTTTACCAAAATTAATTTATTTTAAATTAATTTATATAATTTTTTAGTATACACTTTAACCGTCCTCGTTAAACATATTGTTTTCTTAACTATTTATTTATAACAACTAGAATATAACAAAATCATTTTCATTATTTATTTATTTCAGTTTAATTTCACTACTCTGTTATTGTTTTTTAAAATAATATTTTAAATTGATATATTATTAAAGATAATTATTTATTAAATATAATACGGATGTAACACATCTATTTATTTTAATAAATGACTAAATAGATGTCATATGCCGCTTTATTAAAATGTCTTCTGGCACATTCATGTATTGGCACACGTAACTTAACATTCAATTCCTTTTTTTTAATTTTATATTTTTTTTTAGGGTAAATTACAATTTTCGTCCCTGTGGTTATACACAAATTATGGTTATCGTCCTTTTAATGATTAAATTACGATTACAGTACTTATAGTTGGCAATTCATTATGACTTTGGTCCCTTTGTCCAATATTTTTTTTAAAATGACGATTTTGCCCTTTTACTTTTATTTCAGTTTTGGTCCTTGATCAAATTATTTATTTTATTTCATTTTATTAATAGATTTTTATTCTTTTACTATTTATTTAATATATTTTCTATTTTTTTATTATATTGTCTAGTTATTACTATTAAAATTCAATTGAAATAAAAGGTTATTCAATATGTATTATTTATTTATTTATTTGATATTATTATTAATAGTATTAATACTATTATTTTGTTATGATTTAAGTATTTACATGACTAAGTAGTAATCAATGAAAATAACTTGTATATGACTTAATTTAATATGTTGTATTGATTTTAGATATACGTTGAACTATTTATATATTTATTTTTCTAAATGTATATTACTTTTCATTTATAAAAATTGAAACTATTTATGCATTTAATTTATATATCTATTGTCTTTATTATATGTTACATTCATATAAATACTTATATATTTAATAATTTTTTATTCAAATTAATTTAATTATTTTGTTTTTATCTTAACCAAACAACATGTTTTCTATTCTAATTTAGTTATACCATAAAGTTAATGGTCTAGATAAACCTTATACATATAACTTAAGGAAACCCATAATTGTTGTAATTATAACTTAATGAAATATATAACTATTTCATAAAGTTAAAAAATTAAATTAATTTATACATATAAATATGTAGAGTTTACATATTTTGTTGATTTTAAACTATATTTTTGTTTAACAAATAGTAAATATATTAAATAAATAGTAAAAAATAAAAAAACTATTAATAAATTAAATAAAAAGAAATAATTTGATCAAGGACCAAAACTGAAATAATAATAAAATGGCAAAATCGTCATTTTAAAAAAAATATTGGACAAAGGGACCAAAGGCATAATAAATTGCCAACTATAAGTACTGTAATCGTAATTTAATCATTAAAAGGATGCTAACCATAATTTGTGTATAACCACAGGGACGAAAATTGTAATTTACCTTTTTTATTATTTACTTAAAATAACATACACGGTTTCTTTCTTTATTTACTTTTTTTATTTACTTAAAATAACATGCACGTTCAATTCCAGTTTTATATTTTATATTTTATTTACTTACAATAAAAGCCTTGGACAATATCTACCCAATGTGGTTTGTTTCTAGAAGAGTGTTTTTACTCACGGTCAATTGTACATTTTTCTATTTAGAGTTAAAAGTAGCTAATGTTTAAAAGTTCCAATTTTAACTAAGGATGATAGTTAGCAACAAAACAACAAATGTTTTGTACAAAGATATATTTTTCAATTTATGATTTATCTTGAATACATATGCTATATTTTTCTATATCTAATAGTCTACGATCTATTATATAAATAAGTAAATAGGTGTCACTTGTCTTTTTCTATGATGTTATTCGTCATCATATATTAACAACACATGTAATTTAATTAAAAACATTTTCATTTTTATTACTATAAATATATATAATATAACAAATTTGGTATTAAAAATAAAATATGATCAATTTTTTTTTCTACTTCGATATTGTTTTAAATTTTGAAAATTTAAATTTATATTAATATTAGTTGTTATGATTTACTGATTATTTATTATTGTTATAATAATTTATCTTTATTTAAATATAAAAAAATAATTAATTAAGTACCATAAGTTAAAACCTTTTTTTACCATTTGTCAATTTATTATATTGAAAATTTTATATACATTTATATTTTTCTTACTAAAAATAAATTCCAATCTAAAACAATTCAAATAAAATACTAATCTAAAGTTTATAATCAATCAAGCATATCAATTCTAAATTTTATCTTAACGTTAATTTCTTTTAATTTCAGGTTTACCATCTTAAGAAAATAAAGATTTACTAAAGTTATCCGTGTAATACACGGATTATAAAATATAGTATATAAACAAGCCAAAACAAATATGATACAGAACCATACCTAACAGAGTTCCCACATGAAATTGTAGCTCCCATGTTCCACAATTCGCATCTAGTTCAATAGCAACCAAAGTAAATGAAGAGTTTCCAAGCAAACTATATTTTTCTTAAATTACTCGCAACTTAAATTAGATTAAAAATACAGAGGTGGCAATAAAAAGCCATCAAATATCAACCCAGCTAGAAACTACTGAATTTTACCTGTTGCAAATAATATCTCCATCGTCTTGTCTTTTCAAACAGGTGGATTTGGCCAGTTTGGATTAGGTATACACGGGCCCATTTCAAGGAAGTCCAATCAACCCAACAAATTTAGTTGCAATTGTCATGATTAGAGATTGAAGTTGCTTTTGAAGAGCATGTGTGATCTAAGTACTTCACTACCTGTCAAATAAGAATCAAGACGAGCTATCAGAGCCACATGCATAATCATGACAATAGAAATGATTAAAAAAAACAAAATCCAGAGAAATAAACAATCTAAGTTACACATAAAATACATACCTCCTTCACCGATAAATAGGTGTTAGTGTATATATAATGCACGGCATGGGCATCGGCATCCTCATCCGCATCATCCGCATCCGCTTCCGCATCATCCGCTTCCTCATCCGCATCCGCATCGGGTGCTTGTGCATTGGCCGCACCATTAGCAATAGCAAAGCATGAGCAACAGAGGTCACCGTCATGTGCTTTGCATGTCATCATGTGAACTAGCAACAACATCAGGCAGCATGTGCATGAGCAGTGTGTCAAGCACCCAGAATGTCGAGCCTTTGCACTAGCTAATCATATCATCACGTGATATGGCATTAGCTCTGGCAACCCGTGCATTTGCGTCAAAGTCTGCGTCAGCATCTGCGTCTGCGGATTTTAACCTAAAAACCACCTATATATGATAAATCATAAGAGAAAATCAAATTCAAGAACGCCTGTTCAAGATCAATTAATGACATCATCTAAGTTCACGAACACACATATAACGGAACCTAAATATCTAATATCACAAAACCCGGATTTAAATTTCAAACACACGTGATGGAACGTTAAGATCTAACAGAAGGAAACCCGTGAAACAAAACAGACCATAAAACACTCATACTTAAGTAAGTTCATTATTACTACTAACATGGATGGTTTATTTATATAAAGTTTCAAACACACGTGATGGAACGTTAAGATCTAACACAAGGAAAACCGTGAAACACAACGGACCATAAAACACTCATACTTAAGTAAGTTCATTATTATCTACTAACATGGATGGTTTATTTATAAAATGATAGTGATAACTTTGGTTTTTAGTTCTCTTTAATTCTTATTATGTAGTATGTTGCAAGTCATACGAGATTTTTAAAAGGTATATCTTTAAAATATTTGAGATAACTTATAGAAGTACAAAAAAAACTAAACTAATCTTCCAACAAAACACAGAAGTACAAGAAAAAACACCCCAAAACTAATTCAAGTCACTTATCTCACGGCATGTAGGACAGAATTTCAAAAAACCAGTATTAATTAATTAATTGTTCGGATATATATAATTTGTAACTACAAAATGTTGCTTGAATAGCTAGATGATCAAAAACCACTTGATGTGAATTAACAAGCTAAGATACGACCTGTATATATACTCTTAAACATCAAACAGTCGTTCCCGACATGAGATTTTGGCTGTCTATATATGGTAATGGTATGCATGCTTGAAATGTTGGCCCAATACAAGTGGATGATGGATTCCCAAACGGCAGCAATTCTTACCAACTAAATATTAAAAATGAAACAAGAGCAATTATTACTAATCTAATTAATTGCAATATGATTCTCAAACTTATCATCATTATACAAACAAAGAAACACACGAACCCACAGCAAATCAATGCAATATTTATTACGAAATATTGCTATTAAAAAGACGAAATTTGGATTGGAACCTTGCTGTCATTTGCAGAAAAATGTTGAAAGGTTCGGGTACTTGGTTATCCGTTTAGTTCAGAATTCTCAAATGAGAAGCCTTTGTAGGGAATCTGAAACATGTAATACAAAAAGGAATGGATATGTCAGAAGGCAAAATAGAGTATGTTTAAACTTTAAACAAAACTTTTTGAAGCCACAACATGAATATGAGATTAAAAAATCAAACAATAAATTTTGAACATAAATCTGAAACTATAATATAAACTACACTATTTTGCTAGTTTTTTTTTATCTTCATGAGAACTTATGTGTATGTACAGCACCAGACTTTTGATAAACAGAAATGTTCATGTATGATGCTACAGAAGCATGTGGTGGAAAGTTTATATCATTATAGACTGCACTCGCTTCAACATATCTTGTTTCTTGCTCTCATATATCCGATAATCCGGCATACCATAAAGTTGAACAGAAATTCACAAGCCTGCCAACAATTCATAGTAAGAACAGATTAATCGAGAAACCTTCATACAGGAATACAACTTCTCAAACATCATGGATAACAAGGTCACTAGGTAGCAAAAGAATGAATGATGAAAACTTAACACCCATGTGCATCAACATGACAGGATACCCCTTTCTTAACTTCCACTTGTTTCTTGGACTGCTAATTTATCACATGCACGAAAAGATATTTCAGCTCTACAAAATCATTTCAGAAATGAGCTTGGTTCACGAAAAGACACCCTTGCATTTCCTTAGTATCTTGATGTTTCTAGATTAAATGTATCTATAATTTTTCAGCCCTACAGAAAGGGTTCCAAGTTGTATTAGAGAGATCAATTTTTGAGTATTAGAAATAAATCAGGTTTTAAAGCCAATTATAGTGTTCTAACGAAAGATTCAATTCTTGATTGTTGTTATTATGGTGCTGTTGCTTTACCGCTAATAACATCAACCTGCACCAATTTGATTAATCAAACATAGAAAATCAAATTCAGAGAATTTCCCTTCTTTTTAAACCAATAAGCCTGATTTCAAACGTCATCTACATGAATATTATACATCATCAAAGTTGAGGTGTTGTATTTTGACTAAGGTGCATGCATAAAGATAAACAAAATGATGCAAGATGGGATTTGATTCTTTTGAACAAAAAGATATAATAAACATCAACATAATCAAAACCTTTCAAATGAAGCATAAAATTTTGAACATAATCTAGGGTTTGAACCAAAATACGTAATCTGAAAATATGGGTTTAACATAATATGAACTCAAAAGACAAATAGAAAGACCTTGATCGATCTGAGAGAAAGAGAGGTCGTGTGTCGCCGTCGCCGGAGGAAAGAAAGAGAGAGATCGACGGAGATCCTCTGTCGCCGTCGCCGGAGGAAAGAAAGAGAGAGATCGACGGAGATCCTCTGTCGCCGTCGCAGGAGGAAAGAAAGAGAGAGATCGACGACTAGGGTTTGGGAAGGGGGTCACCGGCTAAGGTTTGGGGAGGGGGGTCGCCATCTGGAGAGAGAGATCGACGGCCGCAGTGGTGCAAGGGGTTGGGCGGCGAGGGATGACGGCGACGAGGGGTGGGGTCGACGGAGGGTGAGGGCGGCGAGGGGTGGGGGCGACGAAGGGTGAGGGTTGGAGAGGGGTAGGGGCGAAACGGGTCTAACGGTTATGTGCAAAATTGAACTTACATACAGTGGTCCAAAGAGGCGAACTCCTTGTCAGCTTATCTTTATTCTTTGAATCTTCAAACGGTAAAATTTTCTCCTTTCATTTTCTCGTGCCATTTAATTATTTCTTTTTAAATGCAGAAATTATATATATATATTTACCAAATGAAACCGACCAATGACAATTTTTTTTTAAAATTTAAATTTTTCATAACACACTCTTATTTTAGTATAATCTTTTATTTAGCCTTTTTATTTTAAAAAGTTTTCGTTTAGTGCTCTTTTAACATTTATTATTACAACATTTTTTCTTACACACTTAAAAAAAGCTTTTAATTATATTTATGTTTGGGGTTGTCTTTTGAAACTATTATTTATGTTTAATTGTATGAAAAACACTTTATTATTGTAATGCCCGATACAAAATTTTGTGAAACTGTTTTATGATTAAAATGTAATTATTTATTATTTACATTTTTTTATTAAATATGATCATGTATAACACTGAACATTACTATTATAACGTTGACAAACCCTAATCGATGCATTAGAGACACTACCGTTATAAATTTATTTTATTTGATCGTAAAACCAACAATTTAAATTGCCGATTAAACCTAATCAATGTCAATTTTTCATATTATGGTTATGAATAATTAATTAATTCTGTTATTGATCTGATTTAATAAAGCATTGTTTGTAATTTTAGCATTGCAAAATCTAGAAAACCAATGATAAAAATCAACTAAACCAACTAACAGTATCATTTGTCTTGCTTCTTGAATCTATACTAGATTTCCAATTCATTCTTCGATCCTGGTTCAGCTGGGTTTTGTTGTTAGAAAAGTATTTGTTTTTATATTTATTTTTGTAATTAATATTTTAGACCCACAGCAACGCGCGGGTTTTCAAGAACTCGTTTTATAACAGAAAACAAGTATAAAAGATTATGTAAGATGCATAACCAATTAAATTGAACAATGGTAAGTCGAAAAAACACAAACAAATTACCCTAACTTTGCCCAAAACCTCAAATCAAATTCAACCAATTATACGATTCGATCCATTATCCCACTAGATAAAATTGACTTGGGTAAAAAGTAAGTTCGAATTGGTAAATGTTCATATGTACGATTCTACGATCTTGAAACCATATCTATGGGAAAAACCATGTAAAACGTAGGATCGGGTCAGTGACCGGTGCTACGATCTCACGGCCGATCCTACAATCCCACTTCCAATCCTATTAAAAATGATTTTGAACTAATCTTGCTTGAAATCAGTTGGTTGGATCATAGGATTAATATGAATGAGATTAACAGTTTAACACTTTAACTACAAAATGTGGCAGATGAAAAAATATATACACTAAGGCCTTGTTTGTTTTTCATTCAGAAGGGTCTGAAGTCTAAATTTCAGATCTAGAATGATTTTAGACTTTTTGTTTAGTTTCAGAGTTAAGAGTTTCAAACCTCTGAATTTACCTCTTAATTTTAAGAGGAATGTTTGGGTCTGAAAAAAATTAAGAGGTTTCTTTTTTTCTTTTTAGTTTACAAACCCTAAAACTATTTATAATTTTAATTACTATAATTTTAATTATCTTTTTTTGAGGTGTTGATTAAAATATAAGTTCAGTTAATTCTAATTTAAAAATATTTGTCATATTAATTATTATAATTTTATTTAATTTTTATAAATAAATCAATTATAATATATAATTAATTAGATTTAATATTTTAAAGTAATATTTTTCAGATGTTTTATATTATGAAACAAACAATCTTAAAACCATCTCTTAATTTCAGATTTCAGATCTTAAGACCACCTCTTAATTTCAGACGTGGTTTTCAAACTTCAGACATTTAACCTCTTAAAAAACAAATAGCACCTAAGCAAATGAAATCATAGTTCATCGACATATGAATCACACCTTTAGTAGAGAATGAAACACCCATACAACTAATACGAGTATTTCGATACCATTATACGTTAATTTATACAGAGTACTTGCGGAAATACGATCAAATTAAAACTTTTGCAATTAATAATCATCAACGTGATTCCAAACACTTTGCATAAGACACAACAGAGTGTCGGAAATCACGGAGCAATGTAACTGGGGTTACAAGGTTAAGTTATCAATTTAGTTACAAACGAATTAATAAACAGTAACTAATTCGCGTAAGTCCAAAAATGGAAGTCTGCTACTCCCGGCCCAATTATCCACAAAATATTGAGCTCCTATCCAAGCTCCAAACGATGTCTAACAACTCGGGCCAGCCGGGCCTTTGCCCTTAACAGATCCTGAAAAGAAATAACAACTAACGGGTAAACAACAAAGTTGTTTAGTGAGATTCTAGATTAAGGTACCATGCGATATATGAATGATGCCATGCAATGCCATGAATTCGACTAACAATTTTGGAGGCCAACTAATGGCTATAAGCTACCACATTGCGGTTACCATACACAAGCTTACCGTACAATGGGTTTACAATCTACTGCTCGATTACCACACCACAGGCTTATCGATATGCAGTTTACAATGATGCCATACGATTACCACCACGGGCTTATCGTTTTACAGGCAATAATGGTTACCACACTCAGGCTTACCATTATGATTCCGCTGGGTTACCACACTCAGGCTTACCGTCTCGACGGAGAGGTCAAACGAACGATCAACAACTTATCAACCGAGTGATAAACAATAATTATGATGTATGAGATGGCAAAGCATGAAAATGACAATAATGATACGAAAGCAGTAACATACAATTCATGATATGCATGCAAATACGTTAATACTAGAACTCACAGTGATACAAAATACGCTCTCGGCCTCAAAACCGAGTTATAATCGTCAAGGTAAGAGTGATAGCCTTCACGTGATTTAACCCGTCAAAACTCCTACAAGTAGGTTCATAATATAATATTTATAAGTCTCACCGCTTATAATTTCTCAACTTTGATCCGGACATATTAGTCGTAAGACCTAATTAATTTTCGGTATCGACCTACGTAATTATTTTGGCCTAATTATTCCTCATAATTGGTGACCTAAGTTATTATGACAAAAGATCCCGAGGACTAATTAAAATTACAATTTCAGGCCAACACTGGGTCGAACTCGCCGAGTAAGGGACCGAACTCGCCGAGTTCTCCTATCCGAATTCGGGTCACACCGAATCTCAAGCCATCCGGATTCGGGTCAGGGACCATCCGAATTTCGGATCCCTTCCAACCGAAGCACGGTCCGAACTCGGTTCAAACCACATCCGAATTTCGGACCACCCCATCCGAATTCGGATCCCAAGTCATCCGGATCCTTTAACTTAGAAATTTTTCTTTCAAAAATCAAGGGGAACTCGCCGAGTTCAAGTGCAGGTCTGCACTTTTTGCCCTTCGGATTTAATGCTCAAAACTACCAACATTCCTTACATTTAATACAAACGGTTTGGAATCATTCCCAAACATATATATACTTTTCTAAACTCATTTTTACATTAAGAACACCATTTCATTCATTTTTAAATCCATGGGAGTTTATAAAACTCCATTTTCGGGTTTTTGAGCTAAAACCCATGAAACTTCATAAAACTTGAATAATACGTTTAAAATGATTCTTCTTACTATATTCCATTATCATACTTCAAGATCTAAAGGTTTCTTCACATTATTCATAACAACCCATTTGGGTTTCTCATCTTCTTCATATGAAGATGGAGAGGAGAAGAAAATAAAATAGCAAGATTTATAGACAAGAGTGGTTACCTCTTGGATCTTTCAAAAACGACAAAGCTTCCAACAAAAAAGCTGATTTTTGGCTTCTTCTTCTTCTTCTTCTCTTCTCTTTTCTCTCTATTTGGAGTTTTTGAAAAAGATGAACACACACACATAAAGTGTGTGTGTCTGCGTAGGTTATAAGTCAAAAAGAAGAAGACTTCTTCTTCTTTTTCTTTCCAACCCACCACTTTCATATATTTACCAACTTACCCCTAGAATTATTAGCATTTCTTTTAAAGTCCTTTTTATATATTCAAGGCATATATTCATAATTATCCACACACACTTTTATTTATGTGTTTGAGATAAATTAGTATCTCAAATCGTATTTCGTTACAATAAATATTAATTATTAATTATATAAAATTCGGGTCGTTACAATTCCTCCCCTCTTAAAAAGGATTCCGCCCACGGAATCAGTTTCTTTCAAATAGAGCGGGGTATTTGGCCATCATTTCAGCCTTCGTCTCCCAAGTCATCAGAGACCCACGGTGGTGCTTCCAACAAACGAGCACCATCTCGATCTCTTTATTCCTTAGGTTAATTATTTTGTTGCCGATAATCTTTTCTGGTTCTTCGACATAACGTAGTCGCTCATCGATTTGTACATCGTCCAGAGGAACGGTCACTGCAGGATTGATCGGACTTCGCTTCAAATAGCTAACGTGAAAGGTGTTATGAATTCCTGCCAACTCAGCGGGCAAATCTAACTTATAAGCTTGAGCACCGACACGCTCGGTAATAGGAAACGGTCCAACATATCGAGGACTTAACTTTCCTCGCTTTCCGAATCTCATAATTCCCTTCCACGGAGATACTTTCAGCATCACTGAATCTCCCACTGCAAACTCAATATCTTTATGACGTTTGTCCGAATATGCTTTCTGTCGATCTTGGGCAGCTTTGATCCGCTCACGAATAATCTGGATCTTATCATGCGTCTCTTGAAGCAATTCGGGGCCCGCTAACGGTTTCTCGCCTGCTTCTCGCCAACACGTCGGGGTTCGACACTTTCGGCCATACAACGACTCATATGGAGCCATCTTTATCGAAGAATGATAACTATTGTTGTAGGCGAATTCTACAAGTGGCAAGTGCGTATCCCAATTTCCACCAAGCTCGATCACGCACGCACGCAACATATCTTCCATTGTTTGATTAGTGCGCTCGGTCTGGCCGTCGGTCTGGGGACGAAACGCCGTACTCAAATTGACACGTGTTTCCAACTGATCTTGCATACTTTGCCAGAATCTTGACGTAAATCTCGAATCACGATCCGAAACAATAGATTTTGGAATTCCATGGCGTACAATAATCTCATCGATATACATTCGCGCCAACCTTTCCAAAGGAAAATTTTCTCGTATCGGCAAGAAGTGTGCAGATTTCGTTAGTCGATCCACAATAACCCATATAGCATCATGTTGTCTTTGGGTCTTCGGAAGCTTTACCACAAAATCCATCGTAATGTGGTCCCACTTCCATTCGGGTATCTCAAGGGGTTGTAAATTTCCAGATGGTTTTTGATGTTCGGCCTTGACTCGCAAGCAAGTCAGACACCGTTCGACATGATTACCAACGTCTCGCTTCATTCCGGGCCACCAATACTCGGATTTCAAATCCTGATACATTTTTGAACTCCCGGGGTGAATTGAGAACTTCGAATTATGACCATCTTCTAAAATTGTTTTGCGCACATCACCAATCTTCGGTACCCAAATGCGATTTCTAAACATTTTCAGACCATTGATACCTTCAGTTAACAGTCCACTCTGACCAACCATTCTCTTAGACTTAATATTTTCCTCTTTAAGACCCTCGATTTGCCACTTCCGTATGTCGTCAAGGATAGAGGAACTCACAACTACATGCGTTAGCGCATAGCAAGTCGCGTCCGGGTATCTCTTTCGGCTCAAAGCATCAGCCACTACATTGGCTTTTCCAGGGTGATAAAGGATTTCACAATCATAATCCTTAATCAACTCCACAGCGCGCCGCTGACGCATGTTTAACTCTTTCTGATCGAAGATATGTCTCAAACTTTTATGATCAGTAAACAGTTGACACCTAGTACCATATAAGTAATGCCGCCAGATTTTTAAAGCAAACGTGACAGCATCTAACTCCAAGTCATGAGTCGGACGACTCTTTTCATAATCCTTTAGCTGTCTTGATGCATACGCTATCACTTTTCCTCGTTGCATTAGCACACAACCCAATCCATTTATCGAGGCATCGCTATAAACGGCAAAATCTTCGTTTCCTTCCGGCAACGCAAGCACAGGAGCGTCAGTCAACCGACTCTTCAAAATTTGAAACGCCTCAATCTGTGGCTTTTCCCACACAAACTTCGCATTCTTACGAGTCAATGAAGTGAGTGGGACGGCTATTTTAGAGAAATCTTGGATGAATCGTCGATAATAGCCGGCCAATCCAAGGAAGCTACGAATTTCAGCAACATTTCTCGGCGCTTCCCAACTTTTAATGGCCTCGATCTTGGAGGGATCCACAGAAACACCCTCACAAGATATAACATGCCCTAAAAATTGCACTTGTCGTAGCCAAAACTCGCACTTGGAGAATTTGGCATACAACTGTTCGCCTCGAAGAAGTTCGAGCAATTGTCTCAGATGAACTGCATGATCCTCCTCCGTCTTGGAATACACTAAAATATCGTCGATAAACACTATGACCGACTTGTCAAGCATTGGACGGCACACCCGATTCATCAAGTCCATAAAAGCTGCAGGAGCATTAGTGAGCCCAAAAGGCATCACTAAGAACTCATAGTGTCCATATCGGGTCCGAAAGGCCGTTTTTGGCACATCTTCTTCACGTACCTTAAGTTGATGATAACCTGAACGAAGGTCTATTTTCGAGAAATAAGCAGCTCCTTGTAGTTGATCGAACAAATCATCAATACGAGGCAAAGGATACTTATTCTTTATAGTCACCTTATTCAGTTCTCTATAATCTATGCACATTCGCAAGGTTCCGTCTTTCTTACGCACGAATAAAACCGGAGCACCCCAAGGCGAGGTACTCGGCTGAATGAACCCTTTCTCTAATAATTCTTCCAATTGTGCCATCATTTCCTTCATTTCCGAAGGTGCTAAACGATACGGGGCTCGCGCAATTGGTGCAGCTCCCGGCACCAATTCAATCCGAAACTCTACGGATCAATCCGGTGGTAATCCCGGTAAGTCATCAGGGAACACGTCGGGATATTCATTAACTACTGGTACATCCTTGAGGTTTTTCCCTTCTTTCTTAGTATTTAACACACAAGCCAAGAAGCATTGACAACCCTTACCTAAACTTTTCCGAGCCTTAGCCACCGAAATCACTGCGGCTTCCCTTTTACGTCTATCCCCATACACAAATATTTCTTCGCCTTCCGGCGTGAACAAACGAACGATTCTATTAGCACAAGCAATAATGGCAAGGTTATTGGCCAACCAATCCATGCCAGCTATTACATCAAATTCTTTGGTGTTTATGGGGACAAGGTCAATATCAAAATTATGTCCGTCTAGGGTCAGCACACAATCGTAGTATATTTGGGTGGCACTGACCGATTTTCCGCTTGCCACATCAACAGATAAGGGAAAAGGCATTAAAGAAGGTATAATATCTAACTTTCGTGCAAATGCTTTGGAAATAAAAGACACACTTGCACCAGAATCGAACAATACTACAGCAGGTAAAGAATTTAGGAGAAAAGTACCGGTTACGACATCCGGCACATCTTGCGCCTCAGCAGCTGTAATCTGATAGACTCTGGCTTGAGGCTTGGGTGGATTCCCCTTTGATTGGGAGGAACCACCCACAAAACTAGGCTTTGCAACTAAGCCTTTACTTTCCGATGTCGCCAACCTCTTCTTGGGGCAATTCCGAGCAAGGTGGCCCACCTGGCCACATTCGTAGCACGCATCAGTTCTTTTGGGGCACGCAGGACGTATGTGTCCCTCTTCCCCACATCCATGGCAAACAATAGGGGACAAACATTCCCCACGATGAAGTTTCCCGCAACGGTTACACGTAGGCACCGAATTGGAAAACTGAGATTTGGACTGAGAGTTGTTGGAGCTAGCAGGCTTCTTTGAGTGCCTTGACGATTGGGAACGTGAACGGGAGTCCACGTTCTTCGAAAATGATTGCTGGGGTTGCTTAAACGTCCCCGACGAAGACTCAACCTTCGCTTTCTTTGATCCTGATAAATCCTGTTCCCTACGGAACAATTCATATTCTCGGAGTCGCGCATACTCCACAGCTTTCTCGAAAGATTCAACTGCGCGAACCGTTACCATCTCGCGGATCTCACTCCGCAGTCCCTCAACAAAATAGTCAGTCTTTTGTTTTTCATCAGCAATCACTGACCCTACAAACATCGCTTTCGAGTTAAACTCGATCAGATAATCGTCCACTGATAGCTCTCCTTGCTGAAACGTCAGGAAGTCTCTTTTTATCTTCTGTACCGCAACAGCCGGACAGAAATGCTTGTCAAACCTGGTTTTGAATTCTTCCCAGGTCATCTTAGCCACGGCGTCTAAGCCCAAAATCTCCGCTTCGGAATCCCACCAAGTTAAAGCAGGACCAACAAATTGTGCAGTTGCGTACTGCACCTTTTTCTCATCATTTACATCAGTGACTCTGAATAACTTCTCAATTGCCTTGATCCAGTCCAAGGCCTCCACAGTAGTTGCTCGTCCATTGAACGCTGGAGGACGACAACCAATGAAGTTCTTATACGACATTCCCCTTTTTGACTTAGAGGAGCCGTGCTTCCGTTCCTTATCTTTCTTGGGCCTTTCTGCCCTACTTCCACTTCCAGCGCCTTCCGTATTATCGTTACTTGCTTGCTCCCCTTCAGCATTATTTTTCTTTCCTTGAACGTTCTGGGAAGCAAGTAGTTGGGTCATTAGCTCATTCTGCTGGCGATTTTGCTCCAGCATTTGAGCCATCATCTGCATCATTTGGTCCTCTCTGGACCCTCCACCAGTACGGAAACTGGATTCATTTTCATAATCTGGAGACTGATCCCTGCCTCCCCCATCATTTGAATGTTCTACCTCCTGGTGTAGAACGCGATTCGACTGGTTATCCGACATTGTCTGCAACCAACAGTTACAGGTCGGTTCAACACTTCTTTCACACCAAAGTGTGCACATGAAATTTATTTGTATGCATATGTATATATATATATATTATGCTTACGTCAAGTCATAATCTTAAAAGTCTACCCAATATTATCCCATCCTAGGCCAAAGGTCAATTGTAATTGTTATAATATTGCCGCCTAGGTGGGTCAATAACAGCATCTGAAACCGTGCTCAGAGTAGAGTATCGTCGACTATACTCTGTCTATGAGCTCCATCTCTGATACCAAATTGAAACACCCATACAACTAATACGAGTATTTCGATACCATTATACGTTAATTTATACAGAGTACTTGCGGAAATACGATCAAATTAAAACTTTTGCAATTAATAATCATCAACGTGATTCCAAACACTTTGCATAAGACACAACAGAGTGTCGGAAATCACGGAGCAATGTAACTGGGGTTACAAGGTTAAGTTATCAATTTAGTTACAAACGAATTAATAAACAGTAACTAATTCGCGTAAGTCCAAAAATGGAAGTCTGCTACTCCCGGCCCAATTATCCACAAAATATTGAGCTCCTATCCAAGCTCCAAACGATGTCTAACAACTCGGGCCAGCCGGGCCTTTGCCCTTAACAGATCCTGAAAAGAAATAACAACTAACGGGTAAACAACAAAGTTGTTTAGTGAGATTCTAGATTAAGGTACCATGCGACATATGAATGATGCCATGCAATGCCATGAATTCGACTAACAATTTTGGAGGCCAACTAATGGCTATAAGCTACCACATTGCGGTTACCATACACAAGCTTACCGTACAATGGGTTTACAATCTACTGCTCGATTACCACACCACAGGCTTATCGATATGCAGTTTACAATGATGCCATACGATTACCACCACGGGCTTATCGTTTTACAGGCAATAATAGTTACCACACTCAGGCTTACCATTATGATTCCGCTGGGTTACCACACTCAGGCTTACCGTCTCGGCGGAGAGGTCAAACGAACGATCAACAACTTATCAACCGAGTGATAAACAATAATTATGATGTATGAGATGGCAAAGCATGAAAATGACAATAATGATACGAAAGCAGTAACATACAATTCATGATATGCATGCAAATACGTTAATACTAGAACTCACAGTGATACAAAATACGCTCTCGGCCTCAAAACCGAGTTATAATCGTCAAGGTAAGAGTGATAGCCTTCACGTGATTTAACCCGTCAAAACTCCTACAAGTAGGTTCATAATATAATATTTATAAGTCTCACCGCTTATAATTTCTCAACTTTGATCCGGACATATTAGTCGTAAGACCTAATTAATTTTCGGTATCGACCTACGTAATTATTTTGGCCTAATTATTCCTCATAATTGGTGACCTAAGTTATTATGACAAAAGATCCCGAGGACTAATTAAAATTACAATTTCAGGCCAACACTGGGTCGAACTCGCCGAGTAAGGGACCGAACTCGCCGAGTTCTCCCATCCGAATTCGGGTCACACCGAATCTCAAGCCATCCGGATTCGGGTCAGGGACCATCCGAATTTCGGATCCCTTCCAACCGAAGCACGGTCCGAACTCGGTTCAAACCACATCCGAATTTCGGACCACCCCATCCGAATTCGGATCCCAAGTCATCCGGATCCTTTAACTTAGAAATTTTTCTTTCAAAAATCAAGGGGAACTCGCCGAGTTCACCAGGGAACTCGCCGAGTTCAAGTCTGCACTTTTTGCCCTTCGGATTTAATGCTCAAAACTACCAACATTCCTTACATTTAATACAAACGGTTTGGAATCATTCCCAAACATATATATACTTTTCTAAACTCATTTTTACATTAAGAACACCATTTCATTCATTTTTAAATCCATGGGAGTTTATAAAACTCCATTTTCGGGTTTTTGAGCTAAAACCCATGAAACTTCATAAAACTTGAATAATACGTTTAAAATGATTCTTCTTACTATATTCCATTATCATACTTCAAGATCTAAAGGTTTCTTCACATTATTCATAACAACCCATTTGGGTTTCTCATCTTCTTCATATGAAGATGGAGAGGAGAAGAAAATAAAATAGCAAGATTTATAGACAAGAGTGGTTACCTCTTGGATCTTTCAAAAACGACAAAGCTTCCAACAAAAAAGCTGATTTTTGGCTTCTTCTTCTTCTTCTTCTCTTCTCTTTTCTCTCTATTTGGAGTTTTTGAAAAAGATGAACACACACACATAAAGTGTGTGTGTCTGCGTAGGTTATAAGTCAAAAAGAAGAAGACTTCTTCTTCTTTTTCTTTCCAACCCACCACTTTCATATATTTACCAACTTACCCCTAGAATTATTAGCATTTCTTTTAAAGTCCTTTTTATATATTCAAGGCATATATTCATAATTATCCACACACACTTTTATTTATGTGTTTGAGATAAATTAGTATCTCGAATCGTATTTCGTTACAATAAATATTAATTATTAATTATATAAAATTCGGGTCGTTACAGAGAAGCTGCTTATTTGAGACGTTGATCCTAATATACAATTTACAAACAAGCTTTATATAGATTCTTTAACGGTTAAAAGCTACGTAGAAACAATTCCCACCATTTATTTGTAAAAGGGGAGAAATCAACTCTACGTGTCTTTTTGGAGAGAATAGAAAAGTCCAATTCCCAACATTTCTTTGTAAAAAGGGAGAAACAAAAGTTGAGAAATGAAATTGTTTTATTTCTAATTAATTGATTTTCGGGCTTAAACAAACAAGAGATTCTTTCCAATTACATTTCTCTGTCTTCATTACTCTTTATCAAACACACTCTAAAATAGTAAATAGATGTTATTTGATAGCAAACTAGAATGTTAATTAGCATAACCTGGATACAAAGCATGTAATAAGCTATAATTTCTATGTTCAACTATATTTAAATCAATTTAGAAAAAAAAACATCCGCCTATTATCCCAGAATTCTATTTAAATTCAAGTCACAAACTCATGTCTTTCATTAGCTTCTTATCAAAGATTTTTAAAAATGTTAAAATAAATTACATTAATTTAGAAAAATTTGCCTAGGGACTGAGATTTCTTTTACGACTCAGCCTTTCTGTACATTTTCAGTTCTTTATCCAAACGTTCAACCCTCATGACCGAGTATTCATATTTTGTTCATCTCCATTTAATTATCACCATTATGTGAGAATTGCAAAAGATAATTTCTGTAATTTCTGTAATTGCAAAAGATAATTTCTGTAATTTATTATTATTATTATTTATTCTTAGTTATATATTTTACTTCTAATTACATGTTTATATATTTTCAATAATCACTTTAGCAGTGCAATGTTGTTATTTTATCTGTTGTTTCAATAATAATTTTTTAAATTTATACAAATTTAAAAATAACAGTTAGTTAACTATCCCGTATAGTACACGAGTAATAAACTAGTATGTATGTATGTGTGTCTGTATATGTATGTATATATATGTATATGTATATGTATATGTATATATATATATATATATATATATATATATATATATATATATATATATATATATATATATATATATATATATATATATATATATATATATATATATATAGACATGGGCATAGATACATACAGATATGTATATATACATATACATAGGTATATATACATATACATAAGTATGTTCATAGTAAGGATAGATTAATCGAGAAACCTTTCATACAGGAATACAACTTCTCAAACATCATGGATAACAAGGTCACTAGGTAGCAAAAGAATGAATGATGAAAACTTAACACCCATGTGCATCAACATGCCAGGATACCCCTTTCTTAACTTCCACTTGCTTCTTGGACTTCTAATTTATCACATGCACGAAAATATATTTCAGCTCTACAAAATCATTTCAGAAATGAGCTTGGCTCACGAAAAGATACCCTTGCATGTTGTATTAGAGAGATCATTTTTTGAGTATTAGAAATAAATCAGGTTTTAAAGCCAATTATAGTTTCCTAACGAAAGATTCAATTCTTGATTGTTGTTATTATGGTGCTGTTGCTTTACCGCTAATAACATCAACCTGCACCAATTTGATTAATCAAACATAGAAAATCAAATTCAGATGATTTTCCTTCTTTTTAAACCAATAACGTCATCTACATGGATATTATACATCATCAAAGTTGAGGTGTTGTATTTTGACTAAGGTGCATGCATAAAGATAAACAAAATGATGCAAAACAAAAAGATATAGTAAACATCAACATAATCAAAACCTTTCAAATGAAGCATAAAATTTTGAACATAATTTAGGGTTTGAACCAAAATACGTAATCTGAAAATATGGGTTTAACATAATATGAACTCAAAAGACAAATAGAGAGACCTTGATCGATCTGTGAGAGAGAGAGATGTCGTGTGTCGCCGTCGCCGGAGGAAAGAAAGAGAGAGATCGACGGAGATCCTTTGTCGCCGTCGCCGGAGGAAAGAGAGAGAGAGAGAGATCGACGTAGATCCTCTGTCGCCGTCGCTGGAGGAAAGAAAGAGAGAGATCGACGGCTAGGGTTTGGGAAGGGGGTCTAGAGGGAACCACCTCTGGAAGGGGGTCACCGGCTAAGGATTGGGAAGGGGGGTCGCCATCTGGGCATCTGGAGAGAGAGATCGACGGCCGCAGTGGTGCAAGGGGTTGGGGCGAAATGGGTCTAACGGTTATGTGCAAAATTGAACTTATATACAACTAGTGGCAATTGGATTCATTGGGTTTAGCCGTTTAGGAGTTAGACATAGAAAGTGGTCCCACACGTGTAGTGTAGCCGTTTGGATTCATTTGAATCTTCAAATTGTAAAATTCGACACGTGTAGTGTAGCTCCCTTTCATTTTCTCGTGCCATTTTAATTTTTTCCTTTTAAATGCAGAAATTTTATAACAGAAAACAAGTATAAAAGATTATGCAAGATGCATAACCAATTAAATAGAACAATGGTAAGTCCAAAAAACTCAAAGAAATTAACATATTGTTTTAAATTAATGAAAAAACATATTTATGTAACATTCAAATGACATATCGTATCTTAACATATTGTTTTAAATAATAAATAAAAATACATTTTAATAATGTATGGATATTAAAATATTAATTTTAAAATCAGGTTAATTAATTTAGCACATGCTGAAATTAGATAACTGAAACAAAAATCGTGAAAAAAACATTAATATTTTAAATGATTGAGATTAAAAGTTGAACTGATCGAACAACCATAATATTTTACATATATTTAGTATTGTATTATTTCAGTATGATAGTCATGAGGATGATTGTGATACGAGTAACACAATAAAGTCTAAACAAAAAATGATAGATTCAGGAAGCAAAAAAATTATTCAAACATATAAAAAAAATGTCGTATTGGCACATATTTTTAGTTATTAGTTTACCATCATTTTGTGTTTGCATACTATTTGATAAGGAAATAATGGGTTTTCATTTTATCGTGTATAGTAATCAGTTTTTTTCCTATAGACTTCATTCTAATATACATTTTTCTAACTAAAATTTAGTCTCCGGATCAACGCACGTGTATTAAACTAGATATGTTGTGCGTCAATGAAATTCTTCGTCTGTTTTGTGAATTTGGTACACCGCGTGCAAATATGTAACACCGTAACTCTAATTAACAACAATAATAATAATTCTCAATATTTCTAACGAAAATTCGGCATGACCTATTCGTAAAATCAATAATTCAACCTGTATTTTCGGATTCTAAACAAACTTCAAAATACATTTCAAATACATCAAATTTCCAAGTACAATTTCCAAAACAAATCAGAGGTTTATGTGCTTATACGTCCATGGATCTAACTAACAATACATAAATGAGACCATCGCCCAATATACGCAAGTTCTAATGCCACCATATCAGACTTTGATAACCCTAGTACGTTACAAATAATGGGATTAAGCACATCATCATTCATCAAGCTTAAATAAATAAAGTCATGATGAAATATAACACAAGGGTGATCTACTCCCTCCCCAAAATAAAACATAAGTAAATGTACTAAAAGAGACTATCGATCACGGCTTCCTACTTCAAACCTTGCTCGATTCTACCTTCCCTTTCCATTTTCCGTCTATTCCTGAAAAAGTGTAAATCAACGAAATGGTTAAGCAATAATGCTTAGTGGGTGACTTAATCAATAATGTACCACATTCAATAGCTAACCAGTTAATAAACCTGCAAGGCATGAATCATCACACTAAAACATTATTATATAAGAGATATCAAAGGAGATTAGACATATCAAAAGGGAGACTCTTGATAATATCACGACAACACTACACACTATGAGTACATCCAGTTTGTGTGTAGTACCAAAGATCATCGGGGTCCGCAGTACCCGACATCGTACTCCCGCCAACAATAAAGTACGACATCATACTCCGAGATCATCGGTAGTATGGCTATAATGGACATCACACACAGTGATGTACTATGTAATAAACCATGTAATAAACATGTACATGTTAAGATTAACCACATAATTCAATTAAGGTAAAAGAATAAGCATAACCATCACATATAGATAAGGTAAGGCATAAGCATGAAGCAATTGGCATAAGAAACGAGCAAGTAACATCATGTATGTGGTACACATATATCACTAGTACTCACAATCAATGCATAAAGGATCTCATCATTATTAAGCCAACTCAATATATAGGAATATAGTTAGCACAAGCCTCGCCACAAGCTTCAAGAGTTCGCCAAAGGTAGATATAAGACACCTAAACATAACATACGATCACCAAGAGTGTTAATGATGAGTATTTGAAAGAACAACCTCTTAAACTAACTTTTATGTACTTTTATGGAGTTCTAAGTAATACCGAAGTCCCTTAATATGAATTAGAATCCATCTCATCTATATTTAAAAGGTTAAATCGATCAATTAACTAGTTATAGTATGTGATTGGTGATTCTAAGGCTTAAACAACCCAACTCAACACTTGTGTGGCATAACCACACATTTTCGGTTCCTTCAATAAAGTTCACAAATCATTTGAAAGCCTTACATGTTCCCTAATCCTAATTGGACTTCACAATACTCTAAACTCTTAATTTAGATGTACAAAACATGTATAAGACCCAAGCCGAACCAACCGAAGCTCAAAATCAATTTTGCAAATCAGTGATGAATCAAGAAGGAGAAGTTGAAGTTAAAACACTTACCACTTAGTTGCTTCTTCACTCTTCAATTTTCCAGATTGTGAAGCTTTTCTTCTTAATCACAAGTGAGCTTCCCAAAAACGTGGGAGTGAAAGAAGAAAGCATATATATAAGATTGTAATTAATTCTCTATACCAATCAGGAAGCTTCTAGGCAAACAATCTGATTTTATTTTCTAGAAATTACAATAAAGCCCTTCAAATCTTTTCTTCTATTTAATTGGTCACTAAAGATTTGGGTTTATATATATATATATATCCCCAACTTAAATGTTAAATCATAAATCTCATATATATAATAATTGGTAGGGTACAAATCTCTAAAACACACCTATTATTTAAACCACCAAGGTTTTATTTCAATGTATTTTTAGCCACAAATTATAATATTTTCATTTCCATATCCTCATTAACTTATTTGCTAGCATGCTCATTTACCCTCTTTACACCTTGTTATCCATAATGTACAACACTTTAATGCATGCTTATTGTTTATATAGTTACTTCATAACCCTTGTAAAAGAATATCCTCTTCCTAAGATATTAGTTATTTAGATACTAACTTAGGAATTTAAATAATATAAAAAGGTACCTAAAATAACGGATGTTACAAAATATCCATCCGTGTACACCTACCGTATCCAAATCTGCATATGATCAAAACCAATTAACATCCAATTTGTTTACCGCTTAACAGATTCATTAATTCATCACATATGGTTTCATAATTCATACATTAGTTCTAATAATATCTCATCAGTCAAATGTCACATCAATCAATCTTTCTATACAGTTCACACGAAGTAAATAATCACAACAATTTCACGTTTTATTTTTTTAATTAAATTAAGTAAAATGAAATATTTGAATTAAACATATATAACAATATAACTAAATGAAACAAAAAAATTAACATAAAATAATATCTATGGCTTTATTCTTTGCAAACTCCCTTCCATATTATTCAACTGTTTCATTTTGATCATTGTTTGTCGTTGCATCCCTAGTTAAGTGTTCATGTCTTCGTGTGATGCAATAAAGAAAGTTGTATCTTTGTCTTGTTGTTCCAACTTTCTCGTTTTGATCGGTTGTTGTTGGTTACTAACGAATGTTTTGAACGTTTTTTGGTGGTGTAATGATTTCTTCGATCCATCGTCAAGGATGACAAAAAAAACCCTGAACCCGACAAGGAAATTCGACCAGAAATTTGGGACGGGTTCAGGATCCATGTTATCGGGTTCGAGTCAGGGATCGGTGATTTTATCCCCCATCCTCACTAGGGGTGTAATCGAGCCGAGTCAAGTCGAGTATCACCAAGCTCGAGCTCGAAATTGACAATAAAACTCGAGGTCGAGCTCGAGCTCGATCGAGCCTTAGTTTTGAAACTCGAGCTCGACTCGATAAACTACTCGATACTATCAAGCATGTATGCTATCGTTTGATGAATCTTTAGAATTAATTTTTAGAAAGGGCTTTGGGTTTGGGTTCAGGTATGACGGAAGGCACTAATGTGTAATATTATATTATCAAGTATCCAATAGGGATTTGAAACCCGTGAGAACCCGACGGGGATCTCCGATAACAAAACTCGATGGGGAACGGGTCGGGGTCGGGAATGGTTTAGGGTTTCGGGGACGGGGGTACATCGAACCCGTCCGGTTGCCATTCCTATCCATCGTGTATGAAAAGAAATTTTAGATTGAGAGATATAGAAAAAAGACCGTAGATTTTCGTGTGAAAATGAGTTAGGGGGTTGACACCTTAGTATAACTACTACGATTAAAAGGTATTTTATTTTTGAATAAATTCTAATCATTGCGTGAACGTGAATTTAATCCGATTAAAACTATACATTCTTAAAGAATATATGATTTTGTTTTTGGATTCTCAATCTTCTTAGAAAATGTTTGAATCGGAATAGAATATTTTTTCTATTGCTTATAGATTTAATTTTTGAAAATCCGTTGTCTATTTGATTCATGATATGATTTGGAAAGGATTTGCTTCTAAGCAGAACTAGACTGTACAAAATCATTTTCAATTGGTTTGATTTTCAGTTCCTTATTGCTTTAATTTTCTATTCCGGTCTCGTTACACACCCTAATTTCGTGATATGTTTTGTAGATAATTAAAAATATATTAGTGTTATGAAATGACATAATACTAATAACATAATATTGTATTTAAAATATAATAAATATATAAAGGAAAATAAATTTAAAATAGTGGTAAGAAAAATGTTTTACTGATAGAAAAGATCAAATTAAATGGTTTAATGGTCACTTAGTTAAATTATATTTTAATTGATAGCAATATAATTTTACGTCTAACGATATTATAATAATAATAATACAGCACAAAATGGTTTAAAGTAATCAGAAAACGTTTGATAAAATGATTATACTATCACACAACACCACCATTGAAAAGTGAAAACAATCTGATTTGTTAATACATCATCGCCATCCTACAGTGGTTTCGTGAAAATCTAGATCTATATATAAATATAGCAAAATAACTATTGTCGCGTGTCGCTTCCACGGCTCTCCAAGATTTCATTTTCCCGCTCATTTTTCCTAATTAACTCTCTCAATTAATTCATCTAATTTATTATAGAAATTTTAAAATACTAAATGAAATCTTGTATAATTAAATAATTTTAAATACTTCTTAATTTAACCTAAAATATTTTATCTAAAATGTTCTAAGTTATTTATAACTTTTCTTTTTTTTTTTAAAATTGAAACTGAAGGTTAAATGTTTAATTGTATATTAAATGTATCAATTTAAAATCCATTCTCGTTCTTATAAACTTGTACATTAATATTTATTTTAAGATTATGTTAACAATCGTAATTGTTAAATTTTTTGTTTATAATCAATTGAATCAAAAAAATTCTTATATATTAAAGTATGATTTTAAGTTATTTATCATTAAAAATACATCTAAATATGAAAAGAATAACACTATAATAATTTTTATTAAAATATAACATTTGTAATAATATTATAAACATTGTTTTCAAATTTAAAGACATAAACATTACAAAATTGATTTAGTTTTGTAATACAATTAGTATTTCAAATATTTCATATCTTCAATATACATTTATTATAAAAAAAAATTAAAATATAATTTTAATTAATCATCTATGTCAGTAATATCAAAATATTATTACTTTATTATTTTTAATATAATATTTTAAGTTGTTATATTTAAATATATATGTATATATATATATAATTCTACATATCTCGTGGCCACTAATCTAGTTATCATTTATAACAAACCAAATTCTGTCAGGAGAGGAAGAAGAGGTTCATATGTTTGTCATAATTAAACCCCAAAAATGAATTAGGTCAAAGAGAAAAGTCAACTATTAAACTAACAACACTGGTGAACAACTTATACAAACGGTAAGTCTCAGGAACTTTGATTAGTAAACTGTAGTCATGACATAAACATAAAGATCTACCACCACCTGGGACTTGTTTTTGTATAAAGTTAAAAACAAATAAAAAGTCAACAATTACCATGTAATGTATTCTACTCCAAAACAATGACACCTGGGACTTGTTTTTCATCATTGTTAGATTCCACATCATGCATTGTCTCTCCCATTGCCACATCAGCATTTGTAGTCCCATTGACTGGACCAGCTTTATGTTGAGGTGGTGGACTTGAGCTTGCCACATCACCATTGCTGTTTTCACTCTTCTCTGCGTTCCCATTCACCGGGGAGATAATTTTGCTGACTTCCTCATGTACTGCTTCTAGTGGTTGAAGGTTCTTTTTCAGCTTCAAACCCGCAGGTTTGTTGGCCAAATATGCCTCTACCGAATCAACAGCATTTTCCTCCACTATCTTGCACATCTGTAAGTGACGCAAAAGCAACAATTAAGAAGACTCTCATTGTGCCATGAAATAAATGGGTGGCAAAATGGACATAGTCAGCCAATCGCTTCGGTACAGGAACAAGAACCGGGAACGAGGTTTGCTAGGTTAGGTGTATCTGGTACGGTGGGGGGCAAGTTCATTTACCTTACGTTTTGGTATGCTCTACCGACTACCGACATTCAAAAACAGATTCCAGAAACTATATTTGAGTTTGAGATCGGAAGGAGAAGACTAAAGAGTAGAAGATGATATGAAATTGAACATTCTAAACAAATTAATAGGAGTTTAAATGAGAATTTTAATCATAAGATTATTGTTGAGAATTGTGAAATTGGTACAGTGAATCAGAAAACGAGGAGTCGAGGACGGTTCTTTTTTCTTTTCCCACCTGTGTGAAATCAGTGTTCCTTCTCAGAAATTCCTTACCAATTTGTTGTTCTTTTATTTGGGTCGATCCTAAACCCGTTCCTTTAGGCCAACTGAAAAGCGATTTGGATCGAATTGAGCATCGTACCGAATTGTGATCCAACTAGCGATGGGAACGATTTCGTACCACAATCGGGAATGAAGCGATCAGATCGTAGATCTTGGCATGTTGAGCGAACTATGTGACTATGGGCCAGACTACAGAGTCTCAAACAGGCAAAATCTTAGAACGGCTCAATACAGGTCAGGTGAGGTTGACCCACCAACATTTTTATCTTTTACTTTAACTTCAAGAATAATCAAAAAACGTATTAAATATTATTACAAAAACTTATTCAAAAAAATGACAGCATTTGTTTTAATAGATTTTGTCACTTGAGGCGAAATATTATCATCCAAACTCCAAATTTCAAATGTACTCTTCAAACTTTGTTAAAAGCATGATGGTAAATTCAAATTTTCATAACGAATTCTTAATATGGCGAAGTTGGATTTAATTGGTCACAATAACCCACTAGCAATCTTGATTTTGGATTTGAAAAATAGTCGTTTGACCTTAGTGGTCAAAGTGCATTCCCCTTTTTCAAAGAGTATTCGACAATCACTTTTAGTTTGGTGAAGGAATTTTGATCTCATCGGGGAATCTAGTTACCTCATTATAAAGGCGACCCATTGCCAAGCGCTCTGATTTATCATCACAAGCAGCCACGGATATTTCTTCTGCGGCTGTACAAAAATATAAGAATCACACACATGCAATAATAAGAATCATTCCATGTAAACTCCAGAGTTTGACTTGACAGTTGTTCCAGTAAAAGTTGCATTTCTTTTTGAAAGGACAGTTGTACCGATTTTGTTTATAATAATCACGTTTTCTGCTTTTGGGTCATGCTTAAAATTTAGACACTTACAGATAACTTCGATTCGAGGCAATTGACCAATCAACTGGGAACATGTCTCATTGTGGCTTGCACTGGGTCTGTTGTCTACAACCTTTTGTTCAGTCTCCATATCATCACCTCGAATCTCATTGGGTTTTTCATCACCCTGTTATGACATTTGACAACGAACCAAATGAGAAAAACAGCAGAAAACTTCTTGCGGCCAATAAGATATATTTTTCCTTGAGATATATGCACAATCTCAAAAAACGTTTCTGGGAAGGAAAACAACATAGAACGGCACACTTCCGAGGCACATGATCAATAAATCCAAAGCAAAAACAAATCAAAAAACAACAATAATTTGCAAAGAGTGCTACCTTGAAATCCATTAATATAATATTTTTTGGAAAACATGATTCGAGATAGTAGTATTTTAAAATTCGTTTCAAATAAAGTTTCATAAAACAAAAGGAATATATAAAGTGAAGTATGTAAACATACAAAGTATTCTTTTTGGTATTCGGCATTAAGTCCTTTTTCCAGAAGGAGGACGCGCTTCTTGACAAACTCAACCAGCCTTCTCTGCATCTCTCGGAAGTGATATAGTGCATTATTTGCAGTAGCAGAATCTTGCGGTTGAGAACCACCAGGAGCTGCAGTGTGAGCATCAAGACCCCCACCAGAGGCAGCAAATGAAGCTTGAGAAGCTCCTGGGACGGTCATATTTATACCAGGAAGATTCAACTCTTGGCAGATAACTTCCTGAACCCTCGAGTCCTTGTCATCGACAATAGCTTGCCATCTTCCATAACCATGCCTTTATATACACACAAAATATATAAGTACTAAAGAGTTTCCGTGAGTTTATATATCAGCAACGAAGCTGTTTTATAATTATTTCAATTTATAATGAACTAAAATATCTACTAATAAGGGCTGTCTAACAATCATCTTTCAGAAATGAAATACCCTAAATAAAATGTCCTTAATAAAGCAAATTGAGGCATGCATAACCTTAATGTCGCTTTCAATTTATAATGAAGATTTAATTTTTAAAACAATGAAAAGTAAGCTTACTTCAACACAGCACGTAGTAGGATCCGATCATGCTCCTCCTTCCAAAATTTTAGACCTCTTAATCCTGGATACCGATATATGATATCATCTGTAAAAAGAGGAGCAGATGGATTCTCTGAAGAATTTTTCACCTGTAGAAATAGAAAACAAGGACCCACAACGATCAAGGTAAATAGAAGATGAGACAAGACCACCACACTAATTTACATCAACAGCAAAAATTAACGAGTCAGGCAGTAAACTCTTACCCACATCAGATGTTCCTACTCTTGTTTAAAATAAGGTAAATATTGTATAACCCAATATTCTTTCCCAATTTTTATGACTGGACTTTTTTCGATTGTACAAGTCCATCGACATTCTTTGTCTTGTTCAAAAGTATATATGTGATTTCTTTAGCTACATTAATCAGTAAACAGTACATGGACTTAAACAGTCGAAAAGAAAGTCTATTGAGTTAACCATGAAACTAGGGAAAGATTATTGGTTTTTTCCAATACTAAACCATTCATTGAACTAATTTAAATGTTTTACTGGCTTAACAGATAGCAAGTCAAAAATATATAATTTTAATAAAGAAAAAAAAAAGTCTAGGGACTTGAAACAGTTGGAAAAAAAATCCATAAACTTGATCACAAAAATGGAGAAGAATGTTGGTTTTTTCAATATTAACCCTTTTAAATAAAACCCAAGTAATTGAATTTAACATGTAGTTCAATAATGTATGTTCATTTAAATTGCAGGATGTCTGAAAAAATTACTAGTGGATTGTTTGATACATTTTCAGACTTAATTGCCTCTTAAAAACCTCTAAAGTCTTAATTTCAGATCTTAATTGAAAATACATTGTTTGATACATTTTCAGACTTGAGTGGATTTCAGATCTTAATTCAAAATAGTCTGTTTGTTACATTTCATAGTTAAGAGGTTAGAACGTCTGAAAACCACGTCTGAAATTAAGTTGTGGACTTCCGTCTAAAGACTTAATTTAAGAGGTATACTTAAGTGGATTTCAGATCTTAATTCAAAATAAACTGATTGTTACATTTCAGACTTAAGAGGTTAGAACGTCTGAAAACCACGTCTGAAATTAAGTTGTGGACTTCCGTCTAAAATCTAAAGTCTTAATTTAAGAGGTTGACGTAAATTAATATTGTATTTAACTAAAATATTAAAATCAATTTAATTAATCAAAACATTTAAGGTCAGCTCTTAATTTCGGATATATCATATCTTAATTTCAGACGTGATTTTTAGACTTCAGATTCCAGATCTTAAGTCCGCGTCTTAATTTCGGACGTGGTTATCAGAATTCAGACATTTAACTCTTAAAAACAAACACAGTCATAGGCATCTCGAGCCTTTGGTATAATAAAGGGAAGTGATTTGTAAACAACATTTTTAGTAAGAAACTGCAATCTGAGTTGGACATCATCATAAATGTGCTTGTTTGGTTAATTTCTCTCTTTTTCTTTACAAAACCCTCATGAGATTCATCCTAAATTACAGATTGAATAATCAAATACAGAATTATAACTGATCCAGGATCACGATGAGCGGCTGAGCGCCTCTTAAAAATTATAAACTCTAACTTGGAAAATTGCTTAAGGAAAAGCCACTGGTCTAAGGCTGCGTTTGGCAAGGAGCTTTTGAGAGCTTTTAGGATATTCACCTTTTGATTTTTGAAAGCTAAGCTCAAAAGCTCTGTTTGGTCGATAGGTGCTTAAGCTTTTAATTCGGATTTAAAGGTTTTCAAAAGCTCTTCCACGAGAAGCCACTTGAAGTAGCTTTCAAAACGAGCTTGAGCTTTTAGTCAAACAAAATTACTTTTTTACCCTGTAAATAATTATAAACTAGAATTTTTAATTAATATTAACGTCTTTTTATGTCATTTAATACTAAAAGCTACAGCTACTTTTACCGAACACATTTATAACAAACAAAAAGCTTCAGCTACTAAAAGCTCCAGCTCGAAGCTAAAGCTAGTCATGCCAACATACCCTAAATATCTAACATCTCTAATAATGACAAAAAGAAATTATGGAGTCACAAAACATCAATGAACATGAAGTGATGACGATGAACATATTAGAGGTAAAAATTGCAAGTTATATAGGACTTTAGCATGGTTGAAGAAATGTTGGTTATAAAATAATAATCAAGTTACACACCAATTCCATATTTGAAAATTGATAGCTTGACTAATAAAGACCAAATGTATTCTCTCTTTTTTAAATGGATATATATCAGTCACATGGCCCTTCTAAGTTGAAGTCTACAACTTACTTTGTCTCTTACAAGAAGCAAGACTGCAATCCTGACAAGTACATCCTCTATTCTTAGTCCTTCTTTTGGAACACCATCTGCATTAAGATGGTCAAAAACATGAACTTGATAGCATCACAGCAGTAATATAAAGGAACATAAAATTTATTGTGCTTTACTTTTAACCACAAAAAGTTCACCTGAAAAGGTTGCAGCGTCTGTTATATCCTCAGAAATGTGGGACAGGAAGAGAGTTCCATAACTGCATAACATAAAAAGTGCAGCATCAGAAAAACACACCAAAACTACCATCTTTTATATCTCAAACTGCCACCAAAATATAAGTTCGCAAATCTAAAGCCTCCAAATGTAAAATCATTCTCAAATTTTGATATTTCCTTCAATCATTAACGCTCTTCATTATTTCCTTTTACCTTCCATATACAATGATATTCTCAAAATATCATTATCTCAAATAACAAGTACCAATGCCAATCAAAAAATCATAAGAATTTTGGTACATGAGAATAAAGCAAAACAAAAATAAGAATTCAAAGACAAAACAGACAAGTCAACTAACAAATACTATCTTCTACCCAAATCAATAGTAAACTTTCAATGATGACATTCAAATCTTCTATTTTCTAATTATCAGAATTGGCTCGGCTCCACTGTTTTTAGCTTTGTATAATCAATTTAATTTTCAATTGGCAAAACACCGTCACAGACTTGTAGTTAAGTTAATCTGCATCAACTTTAATCTATAAATAGAACAGCTCCTACTGACTTTTGAAGAGAAACGCTACCCATTTAACACCCAAAGATCAAATATAGTTATATAGGCGCCGTTTCTCTGAATTAAGGGAATAAATGAACTTTGCTGTAACAACTCATACACTTTGATTTCCTCGTAACTCTTCTGCTTCAAGCGTGAAGTAAATTCTGCCCAATCAAAATCTCCAACCCCAAATCTGAAATGTACTTCACAGTTCACACAGTTAATACTACCACAATAAGGTGTAAACAAGACAAAGCATCATCTCTTTTATCATCAATGAGGCAGGAGAAATTCAAAGAAATAATAGGTCAAAGATAAAGGCATGACTAGACCTCATCAAGATTTGAACAAATTGAGCCCTTTGACTTTGATTAAATCCCAGTACCCTGAATGCTCTACCTTCTCCTTCCATAAGAGGGAGTAGCTCAGCATTGTCCACTGTAAAAAGAATTGGATAGCCCATCACCAAATGTTATCACCCTAACGAAATTATGCAATTTATAGAAGACAAATACAACTGAAGAGTGTACCACGTGTTTTCTTCCTGTAAGGCTTTCTTACAGGTGCGATTCCAGCTGAATTATCCCCGTCAGACAATTCGACTTCATAATTATCATCAGCATCGGAGCTCACATCTTCCAACCCAGCAAGATCATCATCTTCAACAGACACCATCTGAACATTACCGGAAAAAATGAGTTTAGGCTTAATAGCTGGCATGAGTTGAAAAATTTTAAGAACACTCATTTTCCTATATATGTTACATCATGTACACGCCATATGATCATGAAGGAGCTTGCTTACACAGAGCTATTGACAAGAAATCCGAAACATGACATGTGTCCAAAAACTCAAGGAAGAAAAAGAAAGTAGATAAGCACATTCATAAAAAATGGTGACCTATGACACATAAATTTCATATATGGAAAGACCAACCTGCTTTCGGCTTCTTTTTCCCTTGCCCATAGAATTGAACTCTTCAACTTTGTGCACTTCATATCTGTCTTTTAGCAACTCCTCCCAATAACTTGATCTTTCTGGATTGTTGGCAGCACTTTTGTTCTCTGCCAAGGGCTCTTGTATCTCCTCTTCCATTCTTGACTCAGCCTCATCAATGTACTCAAAATTTGCCACCTAATGACATATCACAAAAATTGACCCATACCTCAGAATCTAAAACCTGAGATTCTGTGTCGACAATGACATAGCTTAAGACGATAAAATGTCAACATGTCATCGTCCAAATACAACCAGGAAAAACATAACTTCATTCGATACCATTTTTTGTGAACAATCTGAAAAAAGAAAAAGAATCACAGATAAAGGCTTTTTTTCCAAGTGCTAAGCACTTTGACTGCTAAACTTCGCAAACAAGTGTTCTTAATATCAGATAGCCACAATTTAGTTATTGCATTGTCACTACGGTAATTCAGGGATCCTCTTATTTCAGTCACATTCATCATTAACATCTTCAATTCAAAAGGTTGCAATTTTTAGTCGACTGGCTAGTAATGTCAACTTATGGTGAGAAAAATAAGAACCTTAAATGCTTTCAAAAAACCATCTTCTTCTGCATCTTCCATTGCAGCATTTTCTTCTTCAGAGTAATCACGGTTAAGCAATCTGTCAAAGTGTAAACGATTGAAAGACGTTAAAACACAAAAGGAAGTCATGAAGTATACTTGTTCCATGCTACAATAAATATGGACTTACAAGGCAAAAGAATGTAAACATAGATAATGTATACATATACAAACCTATCTATTGCTGCATCATCATAATGAATTTGTCTTGATTTCATAGCCTCGTCATTCTCATCAGCAAATAATTCCTTTGATCCATACCTAATGATGTCATCCAGCTCTTCCTGCATTGTAATATGATCATCACCAAATATACACCGACCACTTTTTTAATGTAATATATATCTCCACGTGCATGTGCATAAAAAGAAGGTTCCCACAGTACATCAAAAGCACCCAAAATGGATCAACATGGAAAAATCATCCCATTAAAAAAAATAGTTTTAACAGCCTCCACCTATTATAAAATAGCACACACAAAATTAACACTGCTAAGTTCCTTACACATGTACCCACTTACTGAATTTACGAGACATGTGACCTCAACATTCAAAGAAGATACCAGATAGTTTGACGATGTGGTTTCTGGCTGTAAATTGTACCTGGTTAATGTTTTGATTCTTAAGCTTGCCAACAACCAAATGCTCTAAAACCATCTTCTTCTTGGTCATCTCCATCATCCTTTCCTCAATTGTTCCTCTTGTTATGAGTCTAAATATCATAACCTGCATAACGGCAGTTATCATAATTCATACACCCATGTTACTAGTCTAATTGAATAACTGCAGTTATCAATGTAATATATATCTCCTGTGACAACTTCTGACCTTGTTTTTCTGTCCAAGACGATGAGCTCTGGCCATTGCTTGTAGATCAGCATGAGGATTCCAATCACTGTCAAAAAGAAATATTGAGAAGAAAAAAAAAGGGAAGACAGAAAGAGGCAGCTCCAAAAAAATGTGTCACAGGCATAACAGAATATTTAATGAAAACAAGCTTGAGAGGAAAATTGTTCAAACATAACAAAAGCATTAACAAAAAATGTATACATACATGTGATACTGAAAATAGGGCTGGCAATGGATTGGTTTCGGTCCAAATCCAATCCAATCCAAATCCATTTATATACATCATGGATCAATAAAATCAATCCAACGATCCATTTAACGATCCAATAAAAATGATCCATTCAGATGGATCAATAAACAGATCAGTCTATGATCCGTCTGGGTCGATCCATTTAACAAAAAAAAATTAACAAATTTACATAATTTTTTTCACAATTATATTATTATTATTATTATTATTATTACCTACCTACTATATATATACATATGACTAACATTACGATGTTACCCTACCCCACCTACCCTACCTTCCTATCTACCCTACCCCTACCCTAGACATACCCTACCACTGCTTACCCTATCCACCCACCTACCTCCTACCCATCCTACCCCTACCCTACCCTACCTACCGTGGGTTTACCCTATCCCTACCTTACCTTTTACCTACCCTACCCCTACCATACCCTACCACCTACCTACCATGCCCCACCGCTTACCCTATCCCACCCACCGCTACCCCACCTCACCTCTTACCCCTTACCCTATCCACCATACCCCTATCCTTACCTACCCTACCCTACCCTTACCTACCCTACCCTACCCTACCTACCTTACCACTTACCCTACCCGACCCTAAACCCCCTAACCCTACCCTACCCCTACCCTTACCTACCCTACCCTACCTTACCTACCTACCCCTCCACCGCTACCCCACAACCTTACATCCTACCCTACACCCTAACCTACCACACCCCTGCCCCTACCTACGCACCACTACCCCACCCTCCTATCCTACCCTACCCCTACCTAACCCTATCCACCCACCCCACCTACCCTACCCCAACACTTACCCTATCCACCCCACCGCTACCCCACTTAAATATATGTATATATAGGTAGGTAGGGTAGGGGTAGTGTGGGGTAGGATAGGTAGGGGGTAGGGTAGGGTAGAAGGTAAGATAGAGTGGGATAGCGATGGGTGGATAGGATATATTATATATATATATATATGGTTTATTATGAAAAAAACCAACATGTTTTCACGTTTTTTGCGTTTTCGTCCCTCCATGTTATTTTTTCCATAAAAAACCTCAAGTTATTCTTTTCTTATTGGTTTAGTGAAATTTTGGACATTAGACCCCGGTTATAATTAGTGAACCGGGTTTTAAAAACTTGAAAAACCGGGTTCTAATGTCCAAATTTCACTAAACCAATTAGAAAAGAATAACTTGAGGTTTTTTATGGAAAAAAATAACATGGAGTGACGAAAACGCAAAAAACGTGAAAACATGTTGGTTTTTTTCATAATAAACCCATATATATATATATATATAAAGGTAGGGTAGGTAGGGTTAAGGTAGTAGGTAGGGGGTAGTGGTAGGAGTGGGTGGGTGGGTAGGGTAGGGTAGGGTAGGAGGAAAGATGGTTGGAGAAGGATAGGGGGTAGGGTAGGATGGTACGTTGCTGGATATTGAAAAAATAAATGGGTCAATCTAGATCATGATCCATCTGTCAAAATAATTGGATCATAGATCAGATCATGATCCATTGGCTATTGGCAGATGGATCAGATCCATGATCCACTTAATTGGATCAGTGATCTGTTGGATCGTGATCCAAATCCAATCCAATCCATCCATTGACAGCCCTGACTGAAAACTTACAACTTTACCTGTCATAAATAATAACTGTGTCTGCAGTGGCAAGATTTATACCCAGACCACCAGCTCTAGTAGATAGCAGAAAGCAAAACCTAGAAGAATTGCTGGCATTGAACCTATCAATTCGAACTTGTCTTTCCCCACCATTAACTTTTCCATCAATCCGTTCATATAGCCATTTCTGTAGAACATGTAAAAATCAGTTCAAATTCCTCAAATAAAAAAACAAACTGGTTTATCATTCGTACCTTGTAATTGCAATAATCTTCAAGCAAATCCAGCATGTGCTGAAATTGTGTATATATTAAAACCCTATGTCCTTGCTCTTTGAGCTTCACCATCATTTTGTCCAAAAGCTGTAGCTTCCCAGAAGAATCCAACAGTTGTCTGCATATGAATTGAAGCAGAAGGAATAAAAAACCAGAACAACCAAACACAATTAAAAGAAAAAGAAAAAAATTGTCTAGGGCTCTAAACAAAAAAGACCATCTAATCAAAAGAAAAGATATAATTTACTTGTAAAACTCATTGGTGTCTTCTGGTTCAACTCCCTCCAGCATAAAGGGGTGACAACAGAGCTTGCGCAATTCCATAACCACATTGATGAGAGAAATCTGAAACCAGTAATACGTATTAGATGCTAGCCGTAGTTCAAGATAAGCTGATAGTTGGCTCAGGACTGAAAATTGTCTAGCACCTGAGCACCTCCACGGCGAGTTAGTATCTGATAATTACGAGTAAGAATTGCCTTGTAGTACTCTTTCTGCTTGCTACTTAGTTCCACACGTAATATGAGCTCCTTTTTAGGAGGTAGCTTCTTCATGACATCTTTCTTCACTCCTGCCATTTATCACCAAAAGTTCATGATGAATCTATAGGAACACAATGTCTGTCTTTTTTATTGTAGACTTTTCTTCCACATAATGAAAAAAGAAGAATGCCATATCACACTTCTATCATGAAGTTTGATTGAAACAAAAAAAAAAGGATAAGTTTTAGATTTTACTTCTTAGAAGATGAGGGGCCAACATCTTATGGAGCCTTGAAACCTGCTCTTCTTGATTGATATCCTTGAACTCTTCTTGAAATTCCTCTAAACTAGCAAACTGCAAATGTTTTGTAGTGCAATAAGGAGAAGAGGCTTTAGGGCTATCTACTTCTCCTCGAGTAATATCTAAAAATTCCGCAAGGAGTTACAGTAGTGCTAACCTTCCCAGCGTCAAGGAAGTGCATCAACATGAAAAGCTCATCCAAGTTGTTCTGGAAGTCAGTTGACATTCAGATCAAAATTAAAAACAAAGGTAACATATAACAAGTTAAATAAAAGGTCAACTTACACTTGGCAAAGTTTTACTCCCTCTGTCCCATAATAAGTGTCCACGTTTGCTTTATAGTTTTTCCCAAAATAAATGTCCAACCCCATAAATACTTTGTTATAATTTATATGATTCCAGTTATACCCTTAAGTGTGGGGGTTGAAAATTTTTGGCTTTTAAAAGCACTTAATAATCAAGGGTAAAACTGAAATTTGGATGATTAAAAGTTGTAATTTCCTACAACTACGTGTTTTTGTCTAGTGGACATTTATTTTGGGACACGGAGAGTTTTAGAAAATATGTGTATCTCAGGTAAGCATTTGATTAGCATTGTTTGCCTCAAAAACACGATAGTGTAAATAAATTCGCATTAGAAAGATAACACAAGCACTGCTTTCTTCTCGAAGAAAACTTTGATGGCAGTCACATTTTCCTTTCTTTTCAATCATAAATATCTATCCATAAATATATCATACGACCATCAAAAACTACAACAAACCTGAAGAGGCGTCCCAGTCAATAATGTACGGTGTCTGGTGTTGAACTGCTTCAGAGAAGAAAACAACTTCGAATCCTTGTTTTTAAGACGGTGACCTTCATCCACTATCTACACATTTGGATTTAAAAAATCAGCAAACAAACACATATGTGATCAAAGCACCATACAAACAGTCAAAAGAGCTACCATTGTCTCCCAGCTTATTGCCTTCAATGACCCATTATCTATGTTGATCATTTCATAAGATGTCAATAGCACATCAAATTTTATCCTCTCTTGCTTACTCTCACTTATCCCATGACTTGACTTCTTCTTCTTGTCCTTCTTATGAGACTTGGGGAAATAAAATTCAAATTCTCGTATGACAGCACGAGCATTAGCCGTTCCAACATACATAACCTGCAGTTGTTACTTCAGTATTCTGGGCAACACAGTTGTATCAAATTGATATAATGTACAAATTAAAATATTTAGAACTCAAGATATCTTGTAACGTACGACATTCATATGAGGTGCCCATGTGGCAAATTCACGTTCCCAGTTCCGCAATGTAGAAAGCGGTGCTACTACTAAATGTGGTGAGACATTTTCTTCATATAGAGAAGCTAGGAAGGCGATACTTTGTATTGTTTTTCCTGAAATTAAAAATAATAATTTAAGTTGTAACTATAAAACATATGAAAACACAGAAAGACCAGACCGATGAAAACATACCAAGACCCATCTCGTCTGCAAGTATTACATGTGTTTGTTTAGACCATGAGAAACGCAAGAAGTTCAATCCTTCAAGCTGATATGGGTGGAGCTCACCTACAATTACAACAAAACACTTGGCAACTCTTAATAACCATATCACGACACTATATTAAATTATTACAGCATAGTAACAACAAACCGCCAAAACTAAAATAGATGTTGCGTAATACCTCCAGGAAGAAATTCAGGGCTCTTTTCAAATTGCTGAAATTCTTTCGACTTCTTTTTTGAGTCATTCGCATCACGATTGTTGCTTTTCTGCTTCCTTAGTTTCCGATATCTAGACTGCAGTCTATTAAAATTCTCAATTTGTTGTTGAAATGATGAGATATCTGACTCCGATTCCCAATAACATTCATCATAGTTAAGTCCCACCCATTTTACTAGATATTCCTTTTTCTCGTCGTCTTGCCTAATTCATCCACCAGATATTATACATCATTAGTTTATGTCTTACAAGAACAGGATTCTTACAAAAAGCTGACAATAACTAAAAGATAAATTTTAACAGATAGCTAGTTTTCTTTTAAAAGTTCACCTGCAAGTAAGAATTCGATCAACCATTGTGTATTCTGGCCTGATTGGGACATAATCATCCTCCGAGTTGTTGCCCACAGACATTTGCTTGCGGAAATTGTTTACCTTTGTCCTTAAGCGAGGCAATTCCTTGTAAGCTTTAATAAATTCCTTTTCTGGCACCCTAAAATACCAATGATTTTGAAAGAAGGAAAAAAAATCCAGATTAACTAAGAGCCTTTACTTTATGACAGCTGTATTACGTCTGCAAATTTGTTATGGTGAAGGTGAACAAAAACGATCTTATAAAACATTTAGGGGGCGTTTGGTTCGCGGATTTACTGGGAATCCCTAGGATTTGCATTTAAAATCCTGTGTTTGGTTCGCAGATTTCAGTAAGGATTTGAAATCCCAGGATTTCTGAAATCCCTTCCTTCTTTGTTATTTAAAAACCCAGCCTCCCCCCTAGGATTTTAAATCTCAGTTACCTTGCATTTTTCAGATTAACAATTTTTTTCTAAAAGATTATGTAGATTCTTTGACAAAATCCTGACAAATACAAATCCTGCATAATGCAAATCCTTTGACAAAATGCAAATCCCAAGGAAAAAAATCTGCGAACCAAACGCCCCCTTAGTGTTTAATATAATAAATGAGTAAATATACCATGTGCAGTGGAGATAAGATAGTCCTTTCCACTTAACAAGATATTGTTTCACGAATATCTGCTTCGAACCCAACTTGGAGGCATCACTATCATCAGCAACGGTAGGCCGCATTTCACAGTCCAAAATCTTTTCTATTTCATTTAGAGGGTTAACCTGCAAGTACAATACATCATTAAAATTAAAGCTTACTATTCAAGTGTGAAGGGCAAGCATTTCATAGTGTCATTTCGAAACATACACATTTTGGACACCTCCAGCTGGTAGGAAGAGGAGCTTTCAGAGGTGGTATTAAACACTTGGGGTGGTATTCATACGTGCATGTTTCACAGACTAGTAGATTCCCAGATGCACCACAAACCATGCATGATTCCTCTTTCTATAAACAAAAAAGTAGCAAAATGAGAATTTCCACATAGATCTAAACATTAAAGGGTGGAAAGTTTGCTAACTCAGAGAATTACCGCGTCATCTCTGACAATCTTCTCAAATTGCTCTGCATTCTTGGATTTACCGAGGAGGAGGTCAGCCTCATCATCGGAATCATCCAAACTATAGCGGGGCCTTGAGTCCGATCTAACACGAAGTCTCTCAACTAAACTACTCATCCTCTGCAACATAACCTACAATTTTAGTATTTTCCATTCTCCGGGAAAAAATTGGAAGGTGATGCAAGAACAACCTTTTACTATTTCTAGAAAAATAAGCTTATATGACCATTTAGTTGGCTAAAAAGCCTAACATGCTACTCCTATGAGGTAAAAGGAAACCTTAAATTGTAATATTTAAAGGCCCAGGTGTTAGAAGCCTTCTCATTGAAACTCCTAAAGAATACTTACAAGGACAATTTCTTAAAAGTTGCAGAGAGTCTAAGACCACTAAGTCACACTCAGTTCTTTTGTAATCGAGATCAGGTTTTCAATGTATTATCAGTAGAACAAAAGCTATACGTGAACCAAAAATTTCTGTTTTATGATAACAGGTAAGTGGATTAATGTATAGTTAACACAGAAAATCCTAAAGTCGCCACATTATATCATATGGTAAAAGAAAATGTAGCAATTATGTTACCCTTTTAGAAACTTCATCAAACCTTTATTTATCGACTCTAACAAGTAAGATCAATTAAATCCGTCTACAAATAATTTACCATGCTATGGCGCACTCTGTTCTATTAGCATTTGTACTGAAAGCTACAAGGAAAAAAAAACAATTTAAAAACAGTCATCAAGAGAGGAGCCAAAATCCTGAGCTTTGTATTTCTCAGAAAGGGTTTACATGAAACACATTATTATTTTAGACACAGAACCCATGATGCTACAAATTCAGGCATGCACGTATCAGCTAAAAAAAACCATTACCAGCACAAACCAAACTACTAGTCTAAAAGAAAAGTACAAATGATTAGTAATATAAAACGAGGCTAAAAAGCAGTCAAATTATTTGCATTAACTATTAATTTCATAAAAACAAAAGTATATATGGTTTATGAGGATAATGATTGTAAACCCCTGGTCGGACTCAAATTTCCAAATCTGGGGTAGTATTCCAACACATGTATTAATTTGAAGCTAAATTTCATTTCATAATGGTATAAATGAGAAAATATATACAGAATAGCATAACAAAACCTCCAAAAAGTAGTCACTTAACTTCAAGAGAAACTCAAACTAAGGCCCAGAAAGAACGTCGATTAACTTATACCAACAATCATTTAAAAAACTTGTTCAAATACTTGTCAGGTACTTTGTTTCTGCCGCCTGATTTATAAACCCTAATATACAGAAAGCAGTAGCAGATTCAGATACACATAAAGACGCCCTGAGATAGAAAAACATAAGAAACGCAAAATGAATGTCATGTCAGAGGTGTACTATGCCAATCCTCAAACAGGTTTATCAACAGCACCAGAATATTATTGTATGATCGATCACACGTAAATTATCGTGATTAAAAATTAGGGTTTCAAGCAAAAACAAGTAAACAACCCCGATTCAACAATAATTCTGTACACGCAGGAACTACGTGGCATATTGAGTCACGATTAGTAAATGTATCAAACGCAACGCCATGAGTTAAACCCTTCGTAGCAACCGCAAATGCTTGTCAATTTAAACGGAACAGTCGTATAGCGGAATTCACCTGAATCCAAAGCGATCTTGTATCTTCCAAAGAATCTCGAATCCACGTGATTGAGATTTAGGGTTTCAGTACACAGAACCCAGAAATTCTACTAAGAATATGCAACTGCACGGTAATTGGCATTAGGGTTTCATTAAATTTGTAGTTTCTGTGCGTGCGACTGTGTGTGTGTAATCATAAGCAAAACTGACCGTGATAGATAATTTGACCTGACGATGACCAGTTTCTGTGTTTCAAATCTCCTTTCTCCCAGTTAGGAGTGTAGGATTTGAGAAAACCCTGCGCGAAAAGTTGAGAAATTTCCCTCTGTTTTTCTTTACCCTTTTCTTTTGCGTTTCCTTAAACTGATTTTGCTGGGCATTTTATAGTGATATTTTTAATAATTAACAAAGGAAGAGGTGTGTGATCTTTGTAGGTCAAATAAGTTTTGATACATGTAATTTTTAAGTTAGGGTAAAGTGTCATTTTGACCATCTAATTTTTAGATTTTTTTTATTTAGTCATTAAACTACTTTTTGTCTCAATTTAGCCATTGAACTATTTTTTTGCATATATATTTAATCACTAAACTTTCTTTTTACCGATTTAACCACTGAAAAATGTCTCAATTTAGCCACTAAACTATTATATTTTGTGCCGATTTAGCCATTAATTTTATTCATTTCCCCAAGATAGAGCTAAATCAGGATAAAAAATAGTTTAGTTGCTAAATGTGACAAATTTGAAGGTCAAATGGTCAAAATGATACTTAACCCTTTAAATTATATATATACAAGTTTTGAAAATTCATTGGATTGATGATATTCTCATACCAGTCGAAGATGTTTAAAATGGGTTCATTATATTCAAGGATTTTAATACACATAAATTCATTGGATTGATTACATCATCATATTTTTATGTATACAAGATTCATCTTGTTCATTACAGTCACCAAATCTAATATGAACAAGTTGTGTTAAGTTCGTTGCATTCAAATCATATAAATAAATCATCTGTAACATGCAAAAATTATAAGTGATTGTATGTCAACTTTTGATAAGTGTTCACGGTGTTTAATTGTATATTGTGTTTAAAAGTTTCCCTTTATGTATGTATGTATATGTGTGTATAGATTTAGGATTAAATAAGAAATCAAATATTTGTATAAAAAAATATGAACAATGTTGAATCAAAATAACATATATCTTCGATTAACGTATTAAAAATCAAAGACAAAATGACCAGTTTGTGTTTAATTTAACATTTGTCGTTGAATCTCGAAATAACACGTTGGTTCAATATATATATTATTTTGATTGAACATTTCTCATAAATATTTAATTCTTCACAAGGTCTATATATATATATATATATATATATATATATATATATATATATATATATATATATATATATATATATATATATATATATATATATATATATTCATGGAAATACCTATTTTCTATAGGTTACTGGAAGGATCAATTTTTTTACCGTGGATCATTAAAGTTAACGTGTTAATAATAAAATTAAATTAAAAATGTCGCCTTGAATTTTAAACTATTAATTTATTGATCCTAGTACTTCCAGTACTTTGGATGCATGTGTGTAAAATCGTTTATTGAATGTATATAAAAAATTTATTCTCCAAATCTAGTTTATTGAGAACATATATTGACTACTAGTCCCTAGATTTAGCACTATGGATCGAATGTTAAACCACCAATTAGGATTTCGTCTCCAAATTTGATTTCATCTTTAGATTTAGATCTGAAATCAATTAAAGTTTCTTCTCCAGATTTAGTTTCGTCATTAAACCACGAACGTTGCTATTTATGAGGATGTGGTGGTGGTGGCTTGAGCAGTGGACAGAAGAACAGAGAACCCACTGGATCTGTTTACATTTGAAGAAATCAAGTTTCTATTAGGTTTGTGTTTTTAGGAAATCAAATTCACGTATTTGCTCTATTCATGTTTAAATAATCTTTTGGATTTTATCATTTTTTGTTCTTTGATTATTGTTTTGGAAATGGTTGTTATAGATTTTGATGTTGTTATAGGTTTACTCAATTCATACTTATTAATGTTATTTGATCTGACCATGTTTGAAAGATTATATTCTTTGATTTTTGTTTGAATGGTTTAAGTTATGGAATTTATCAGTATTATTCATTACTTCTTTTGAATGATTTAAGCATAGATAATGTCTGTGAACAATGATAAGTTGTGTTCGGACTGGTTATAGATCTGGAAATCATATATTGTTTATATATTCATTGATCTTGAATGTTATATGTTTTAGTTTGAATGTTTAGCAAGAACATAAAGAAGAACATTTAACCCCGTTCAATTTGTATCTAAATTTATTTTAATCAAAACTAATTTCAAATACAAAAACTAATTAGTAGTGCAATGATAAATTAAAAACTTAAAATCTTTAATAATTAATAAAACAAATGATTATTTATAAATAAACTAATAAGTAATATTATTATAATGATTTTAAAATAATTAAAAATTAATATGTAAATCATATATGATAAAAATTAATTGATTAAGATTATTAATTATAAGAAACCAAAACATAAATTAATTAAAAACTTGATGGACAAAAACAAAATAGTAAAATGATCAATTTTATATTTAATAGAGTGCTCGTTAAAGTTGACGGAAAAAATACCAAAACTGTAAGCAAACAATAAAAGCATTGACTATTGGTACAATGAATGAAGTTAATGATCAACTCCATAAGTTGGAGCAAACAACAATGACCATTTATGTAACTTAATTACTCTTAGATATGAATAGATAATTAGACATGCCTACATGATATGTATAAAATGGGATGTTATATTGTAATCATAGAAACAAAGGAATGGAGAGTTAACAAATACAATATGTCCAATGATCTATAACAAGTGCAAAGTTGGTGACGAAATTTGCTTTGGGGTGAATTTATCATGTCGGTGGTGATATATAAATAGTGTACAAGTTTCGATTTTAAATATACAAAGAGATACCACTAATTATCAAGAAAAAGACAACAATTTCGGTTTTAAGTCAAGTCTGATCCTAATTGATTATTTGAAAATCGAATCATATTCGATTATTTGAAAATCGAATGATAAAATTGTTGTTGGTGGATCTTACAATCATCATATATTCCCGTTTAATGATTTCCAATCTTTGATTTTTAAAATTTGAGTTCTTTTAGTTTTGGTTTTAAGCTCTTTTGCTTTAAAATTTAATTTTTCTTAGCATGAACTTCAAGTGTTAAAAGTATGTTTTTTATATTCAAGTCTCTAGTAATTTTATTATATTGTTGATTTTATAAATAAGTTTATTTTTTATGTTCACACTTATTATATTGGTTTTAAGCTCTTTTGGTTTACAAATATTGCTTCATTTGTCTTATTTACAAGAAATAGATTTTCATACCAAATAGGAAATACAGACTAAAACAGAAATATGTATGGTTCAACGAGTCTATTTCAAGTGCACGAATGTACTTTTGGTTTCTTAATTAACCTCTCTTTAGTTTTGAGGACTAAATTATGTTGGTTTTCCATGTTTGAGAACTGGATTATTTGGTTTTTCATGTCATGCTTATTATGCGTCTTAATTATTGATCACCAATTATTTAAATAAAGTTTTATACTAAATAGTAAATATAGACTAAAACATAAATATGCATCGTTCCATGAGCCTATCACAAGTGCTCATATATCAAATTTTATAATAGATTTTTATACTAAATATTAGCAACATACTAAAATATAAATATACATGGCTTCTTGAACAAAAAGAATCAATCGTAAAAGGAAACACTAAATAGTTGTATTTGATAGTTGAACAATTTTGGCTTAGGAAAATTTAGTATATATTGCGGGAACATTTTGTCTAAACCACATTATTGAAGGAGCAAAATTAAACAATCCAACGGAAACAACAAACACGGAACATTATGACGAACTTTGTTTCAGTTAGCCATCTTCCTCTCTCTCTCACAGGCCAAAGTCCAGAGTCATCGATGTCCAACGATCATTACCGGTAAGTTGCCACCGTCATTTCTGTCCCCGTCTTTTTCTTTCACTCTACAATATTTTAAACCCGAGAAGCACCAACTCAGATCCAAAATTTTGATAAATTTAATGGCAAATATACAATCTGTTTTGCTAGTTTCCTTAGGGCTTCTCATTTACCTGTTTGAATTCTCCATGTCTGATTCGGATTCGAGCCATAATTGTTCTAAAACCAACACTTCCATGCTTAATTTCACGAGTCAGTTTGTTATGTTTCAACATCAGCTAAGAGGGTATTTTCGTATAATCAATGACTGTTCTTTTAGGGTTAAACAATTTGATATGCTTGCCGGGGGTTCTGATGTTTATTGGTGGGGTGCTGTTGGTGATACATATGAGAATTTAACATCCGGATTTGTTATATCTGATGATAAATTGAACACAACCACTTATAAAAACAATAGCTTTACTGTTCGTTTGATGACCAATATGACTTGGGATGACATTAAGGTTGTTTCAATCTGGAAGACATCAACGGCTTCTGACTTTGGGCATTTAGTATTAAAAGAAACCAATGAAGCCCCGTCACCGTCCCCATCCCCGTCTCCGTCCCCCGCCCCATCCCCATTAACTAGTACTTTTGTTGGGAATTCGATTATTAAGATCGATGGAGAGCCTACCATGTTTGATAATTGTAAGGTTTTATCAGATACATATAGGTTAAGATGGACATTGAGAGCATGGGAAAATGTGATTGATATCGGGCTGGAGGGGGCAATTGATATTCAGAATTATATGGCTTTTGGGTGGGCAGATCCATCCAAGAAACACAATCATATGCTTGGTGCTGATGTGGCAGTGACAGGTTTTACTGAAGAAGGAATGCCTTTTGTGGATGATTATCACATTTCTAAGTATAGTGAGTGTACGACTAACAATAATGGCAAGGCTGAGGGTGTGTGTCCGGACACCATGTTTCATGATTTGGATGATGATGATGATGGTAATGATTTGGTCAATAATACAATGTTGGTTTATGGACATAGGAAAGATGGTGTCTCCTTTATTCGCTACCAAAGGCCGTTGAAATCTATTGACAAAAAGTATGATTGGAATGTGGATGATAAAAAAAACATGACTTGTATATGGGCTTTAGGTTTTATCAAGCCACCAGATTCTATCAGCCCTTTTTACCTTCCTCAAAACCATGGAAAGACTTACGGCCATGTTCACATTAATGTTTCAGAGAGCGTGAACGATTGTTTGGGCCCACTTGATGCCAAAAATAAACAAGATCAAGAAATCGTCATCGCTGATAAAAAAGAACCACTTGTTGTTACTACAGGCTCAGGCTTGCATTACCCAAACCCTCCAAATCCTTCCAAGGTTCTGTATATTAATAAGAAAGCATGTCCTCTTTTGAGGGTTGAAAGAGGGGTCCCAATAAAGTTTTCTATTCAAGCTGGTCATAATGTGGCTTTTTACATCACGTCTGATCCACTTGGTGGAAATGCAACAACAAGAAACTTGTTAGAAACGGTGTATGCAGGTGGACCAAATGCTCATGGGGTTTTGTCCAGACCTTGGGAAGTAGAATGGGCACCTAATCGAAATACTCCTGATGAAGTATATTACCAGTCTGTTTTTACCCAAAAAATGGGTTGGAAGATTCAAGTTGTTGATGGAGGCCTAAGTGATATGTATAACAACAGTGTTCTTTTGGACGATCAACAAGTTACTTTATTTTGGACCCTTTCAAAGAAGTCAATATCTATTGCCGCTAGAGGTGAAAAGAAAAGCGGGTATCTTGCTATTGGGTTTGGGTCTAAAATGAAGAATAGTTTTGCTTACGTCGGATGGGTGGATGTTAATGGCACGGGACATGTCAAAACGTATTGGATTGATGGGATAAATGCCCAAAGTTTACATCCAACGAATGAAAACTTGACATATGTACGTTGCAAGTCTGAACACGGAATCATCACTTTAGAATTCACCCGATTGTTAGATCCCAAATGTGATGCAGATAAAAGGGTAGAATGTAAAAATATTATAGAGCCTACATCTCCTTTTAAAGTCATATGGGCTATGGGGGCTAAATGGTCTTCGGATCACTTGACACAAAGCAATATGCATTCTGTAACAAGTAGCAAACCAGTTAGGGTTTCACTTATACGTGGTTCTGCTGAGGCAGAACAAGATTTACGACCGGTGTTAGCTGTACATGGGTTCATGATGTTTCTCGCATGGGGTATGTTTCTTCCATGTGGGATCCTGGCTGCTCGATACATGAAACATGTGACTGGTGATATATGGTTCAAGATTCATGTATACTCACAGTGTTCAGGGTTAACAATTACTTTTCTTGGGATTCTTTTTGCTGTGGCTGAACTACGAGGCTTAAATATTGACTCGTTACATGTCAAATTTGGAATGCTAACTATACTCTTAGGTTGCGTACAACCACTTAATGCATACCTTAGACCAATGAAGGCTCCTGATGATGAAGTACCATTACCCCAACGGATTTTTTGGGAATATATGCATGCTTATGTTGGAAGATTTGCCATTTTTGTTGGCATTGCTGCTATTTTTAGTGGGATGAAACATTTAGGGGATAGATACGATGGTGAAAACATTAGAGGATTGATGTGTGCGTTCATACTTTGGATTTTGGTGGGTGTTCTCATCGTACTATACTTGGAATACAATCTAAAAAACTCTTTAGGAGAAAGGAATTCTGGGAGAGGTAATTGGGTTTTGGGTAATGGCGAGGATGAAGAACTCGATCTATTAAGCCCAAGTAGGATAGATGGAGAAAATGTAGAATTCTCACATTATTTAGAAAGAAAGGAAATTCAGCTGGAAGCTTTGAGCGAATAGGATTTTTATCATATTTAATTTTTACACATGTTCAAGCGAATTGCCTTTTTTTTGAATTTCAGTTATTGACTTTGGCAACCAGGAAGGAAATGGCAGTTCATGTGTTTTTTGATACACAATATTGTAAGTAGATTCATCAACATATTGCAGCTTCTTATTTTTCCCCTTGGAATCCAGCTATATAACTTTGACCTTTTTTTTGTTTATTTGGTTTTTGACTTTGTTGCAGGTTAACTTCCCTTGTACATTTTCAAGTAGAACATTTTGTTATGAAAAAAACATGGAAGCATGTAGGTTTACATCGTATCTTTGGTCGTCTGCCTTATTGATTAGCAATTTCATTTTATATTTTTATGGTACTTGAGAAAGTGTACCGTGTAAAATGCATCATCTTAATGTTGCTATGAAAGATATAATATGATTCATGCTTGCAGAAGAAATTAGAAACGTATTATAATCACACAAGTAAGTGAATGTCACACGATCCTTAAGTTTTGACTAAAATCAATGCATAAAAAGGGTTTTGATATTCGTCTACATGTTATAGAAGAAATGATTATACATTACCAAAATCAAGATGACAAGGCTTGATCCCAACTGTAGCTTCTAAAATTCAAACATTTCACCTTCTCGAAATAACGAGTCTCTGTAAATATATGTCATGATGGGTTTTAACCGAAATCAAGACCACATGGCTTGTCTAAGCATTTCTAAGTAGTACAAACACATGACCCTATTGTCATAAAGAAATCTTTATACATAAATGATGAATTCAACTTAAATCACTGGGACAAGGCTCATGATGCAAGATTCTTCGGTAACTATTACTTATTAAGATGTTAACTAAACCAAAATCAAGATTGTTGGCATAATAGAACCAAAATCAAGATTTAATTATGTTTCTAGATGTTGAAAACAAATATGAACATAAATGCGTAATAGAATCAAGTTTACATTTTTTTTAAAATAATTTATGTAGCAACTCATATGTGTGTAATAGATTTAAAGGTATATATTTTAAACCAATTTATATATCGATGATTGAAGTGTATTTTTACGAGTTAAGTACATTTTTGACCATCTAACTTTTAGATTTGTCCTATTTAACTACTAAACTAATTTTTGTCCCGATTTAGCCACTAAATTGTAGCTTCTTGTTCTATTTTAGAAAAAATGAATAAAACTAATGGCTAAATCGATACAAAAATATGATAATTTACTGGTCAAATCAGGACAATTTTCAGTGGTTAAATAAGTAAAAAAAGTTTTGTGGCTAAATTTGTATAGAAAAAATAGTTTAGTGGCTAAATCAAAAAACATCTGAAGGTTGGATGATCAAAATGATACTTAATCCTATATTTTCATTATAACACCATTCCTGTTACTGTTATCCCTCTCTAAAGTCTAATCAATCCTCCTCACATTCTAATTCTATAATTTACTAGAACAATATAATTAAAATTCTGAATCCAATAGGATGATATATACACTACTAGTTTGGTTTAGTTTAATATTTATTAACAAGCATGACAATTTTAGTTTGGTTTCATGTTGTTTGATTGAAAACAAAATGGATTTGGTAACTTGGAGCAAAACAATAGAGTATCTATGTTTTGGGTCAAAATCTTCATCCGGATTCGGACTTCTTTTAAATGGATTAGCCCAACCCAACATACTCTTGTTATCTTGTATATATAAAACATATATATAAAACCCATCACGAAATTTGCTAATAAAACAAAACCAAAATAATAATTAATTAACTTTTTTTTGTTTATATGCTCAATTAATTTACTAACGTTGTAAGCCCATGATTTTATTATATCAAACGTCTTATTACTTAAAATTTTAAATAAGTATAAAAATAATAAATGACAAAAATAAACTTTGTATGTTTATTTAATTCACTAACGTTATAAACGTCTTATACAATCACACTTGAATACTTGATATATCAAACGTTTTTTACAACCACACTTATTATATCAAAAGGTTTAAGGTAAACAAAATTTGACAGTGACGTTTACTAAATAATAAATAAAACACATTTATGAACCCGCATATTATGTGTATAATTTTTAATAAATATTGGTTAGATAAAAGGGAAAATGACATCAAATAGCTTTGAACTTTCGACTTTATACACATTTATGTAGTAAACTTTTTTTTGTGCACATTTGTCATTTGGTAGTCTAAGTTTCAAAATTGTTCCAATTTGGTAGCTGACATACCTTTTAACCGGTTGCTTCCGGTTTCGATGCCTACATGGACAATTTTTTAATGACGTGACTACCCGGTTTTATCTACGTGGCAACCCGTTTTTTAAAATCACCCGGGTTTATAACGCCGTATGAAATTAAGAAGTCACCCGGGTTTATAACGTCGTTTTTAGAAAACCCGGTTATAACCCCGGGTGATTTTAAAAAACGGTTGCCACGTAGATAAAACTGGGTATAATATAAAAACGGGTAGCCACGTCATTAAAAAATTGTCCACATACGCATCGAAACCGGAAGCAACCAATTAGAAGGTACGCCAACTACCAAATTAGAACAATTTTGAAACTTTGACTACCAAATGTGCACAAAAAATTCACTACATAAATGTGTACAAAGTCGAAAGTTCAGCGCTATATGATGTCATTTTCCCTAGATAAAATGTTTGAAACTTAAAATTAAACCATATAAATGTTAGTTTTTATAAAAAAATAAAACAAAATACAGTAGCCTGTCATATATATTTTTATCCATCTTTTTAAATATTCGTGAACAATAGTTACTTTTTTAGCATTCTTTTAAATTTATAAAATTTAATTATATATATATATTCAATCGATATAATTTAAAATTTTAATTTTACGTAAAACATAATGTTTATATACATTTTATAATAAATAAATGTTATGAAATATAATTTTATTAATACTGTATTATGTTACTTTTTAAATATTTTGTATTGTATAATTTATATTTATTTTTAATAGACATACATACATACATACACACACACACACACACACACACACACACATATATATATATATATATATCAATCTTATATTTTTTTTTAATTAGATATATTGATAAGTATATATAAAGTATAATTTGGATGTAGCTTTAAATTTTATCTATTTATTAATATTTAAAAATATAAAAAATAATAAATCCAATACACACACAAACACACACTTACATATGCTTATGTACATATTTGCGTGTGTGTCTATCTATTCTAATTACTATAGATGTCACATGTCGTTTATTAGAATTCACTTAACATATTCTTAACATGTACATGTAACTTAACATTTAATTCTATTTTTTAGTTTTATATTATATATTTTATTTACTTGAAATAAAATGCATGATTTCTTCCTTTATTAAGGTTCCAAGTTAGAATCTAGATACATATTCAATTCCCTGTTTTAGTTTTATATTTCATATTTTATTTACTTTAAATAAAATTCAAGACAATCACCATCCAATGTTTGTTTGTTTCTAAAAGAGTCAGTTTTCACTAATGGTCGATTATACGTTGTCCAATCTGGAGTTCAAAACATAAAAAGTCTAAAAGTTTAGATAGTGATGACAGAGTTAACAACAAAACAACAAATGTTATGCATAAAGTGATATTTTTTCTAATTTATGATTTATTTTAGATGTATATGTTATAGTTTTTTTATTTCTATCTTATAACTATTTAATATTAGCTTATTACATGGGTATATGTAATAAACATTAGCTTTTTTAAATTTAATAATTTAAAGTACTATTATAAAAGATAATAAATTATAATATTATGATATCTAACTGACATATATATACAATTAAATTTGTTATATTATGATTATAATAAATAAATATTGAAGATACAAACATGTTTAAAATGTTAATTGTATAATAACAAATACTAAATCAATTGATAATCTTATATGTTTTATTTACTTAAAATAAAATCACAGTTTCTTCCTTTGTTAAAGCTTCCAAATTGAAAGCGAGATACATATTCAATTTTATTTTTTAGTTTTATATGTCATATTTTATTTACTTAAAATAAAAGTCAAGACAATCACCATCTGGTGTTGGTTTGTTTCTAAAACAGTCAACTTTTATTATTGGTCAATTGTATGTTGTCCGATTTGGAGCTAAAAGCAGACAAAGTTTAAAAGTTTTAATCTATACTATATAAAACAAGAAAACCACTTGGATTTTCTGGACCATTGGATGGAGAGAAATCAATGGTCCAGATTAATGACAACTCATGATTATTTATGAAATGTCTCTTATACCCTTAATTAAAATCAATAATTATACATATGTTATTTCTTTTAATTCATTTTTCAAATTTACTACATTAACTTAATTACATTAAATTTTGATTTTAATTTTTTCATTAATGAATTAATATTTACCTAAAATAAATATGTGTCATTATTATCCTTAATGATCATAGTTAAATTCAAATGTAAAAATTTGGATTTCAATGTAGAAGTGTAGTAAATAAAGTTAAAAATTTTGTTAATTATTTTGCTAACAAGATTTAAAATTTAATTGATAAAACTTCAATTGTGAATTTGATAAATTTTGATTGTTGATTTTCAGATATTCCATATTTATATTTTATCATTTTCAATATATATACACATTCACATAATTGAAGTTTTTTGTTTCTTACATTGATATTTCATATTTGAAGTTAATAAAAATTAGAAGAAATATTTTTTTGCAAACACATATTATCTGTTTTTAATAATACAATATAATAATATTTTTTTATTTAATATCAAACAACTAAGTATTTTTTTATCTTTAATTTAACTAGCTTTCAATTTTTTTTATTTTAATTATATATAAATTTTATAATAATTTATTAAAACATAAAAAAATATGTATTTTCTAAATCAACTCATGTAATACATGGGTTGATTAACCTATATATTATAATAAAACAAAACAATTCATGTCATATGTCATTTCTACAATACAAGAATAGTTTATTTTTCCACCTCTTTTTCCAAATTTAACTCCTTAACTTAATTGCATTAACTTTTGACTTAATTTTTTTCATTAATTAATTAGTATTAAATTAGATTTTGTAACATTTAAAATTAATGTTTACCTAAAATAAATATCTATCGTTATTATACATGATAATCATAATTAGATCCATATGTAATAATTTGAATTAGTTGTGGAAATTATTATTATTATGTATAATAAAGAAAAATATCAAATGTCACGTGTCACCTCTATGTTCACCAAAAAGATAATTACAACTTATAAAAAACAAAAGATAAATACAATTTAATATTTTTAAAAAAGATAAATATACTCTATTTTTTAATATGTAAATAATAAGAAATAAACACAATTATTATTTTTGTATGTTTTTTTTTATTTTTACTCATATACATTTTATATAAATAAATTTAATTAAAAATATCCACGTAATACGTGGGTTATAAACTAGTTTTAAGTAACGATGACAGAGTTAACAACAAAACAACCAATGTTGTGTATAAAGATATATTTTTCAAATTATGATTTATCTTGGATATATATTACAATTTTTTCATTTATATCATATAATTATTTATATTACCTTATCAACGCATGTAATAAATATTTACTTTTAAATACAATAACTTAAAGCATTATTATAAAATTTAATGGAATATAAAATTTTAATATATAACTGACATATATATAAACTAAAATCTGTTATATTCTGATTATAATAAATAAATATTGAAGATATAAATATTTTTAAAATATTAATTATATAGTAATTAATACTAACGCAATTTTATAATATGCTTGCCTATAAATATGGAAAAAATATTTTACAATATTATTTTTATAAAGATTATTATATTGTTACAATTTTTATATTTAGATGAAATTTCACTTTTTAGTAATGAATAGAATAGTAAATGATCCGAACGTTTGAAGAACCGTTCGCGAATCGTTCAAGGTGAAGTTCGTTTATTTATTAAACGAACGAACATGAATATAAAATTTGTTTCGTTTAATTAAATGAATGAATAGAACAGTTCGTTTATTTATGTTCGTTTACGTTTATAATAACTTTCAACAAATTTATTATATGTAATATAAATATATTATTTTTAGTATTATATAATATATTTAAACACTTCATTAAATTGTTAAATAAAGAACTTTCTTTCTTTAAAAATATATATAAGAAAATTATGAATTTTCTTTTCTACTTCTGATATTTTCTTGTAATTCAAGCAACATATGAATATGTTTTTAGTATTATAATATACAACTAGATAAAAGAAGTAAAATTTTAAATTAATTGCTTTAAGAAATCAGAATGTATTTTCAAAGGTAAAAATAGAATAGAAATGAGGTGGTTTAATCATAATTAAATAAAGAAGGGAAAATAATCTCTGTCGGCCTAACTAAACACAAAATTCTGATAATAAAAATTATAAAAAATGGAGTAATGAATAAATAAATGGGACCCAACCAAAATTCCAATCACTTTGGATGGTGGAATACAACTCCATTTTTGTACCTTGAGAATATGACACCCTCCGCTCTGAGTCCCTTCCTTTGGTCAATCGACCCTTGGGCCTTGTCACGTGATACATGAAACTTATTTTTGAAAACAATTCACCACCAACTTAATTGATTAATTATACAATAGGGGCAAATATGTCATTTCCTCGTACTTATTATTATTTTCCGAAATCATTTTTAAAAAGAAGCAGGATTTCACAATCATGTATCGGAAACTTCTTCCAATCATACAGGTTTTTGAACCCAACAAGATTTATAGTTGTTGGATCAAGTCGATCTTGTAATGTGTCATCTTATGCAATACACCTGATACATCTCGCAGAAGTTAGTTTGGGAAAATATATATCTAGTTTAATCAATTTTTATTGATTATATATTTCATCAAATAATTAGGTAAACAAAACTAAATTAATTTAATCAATACACTTCCAAAATTAATAAAAATTATACAAATTCAAAGAGGATGATGAAAATGTCGATACATCTTCGTTCATCTTCATTCAGAGGGTGATGCATCTTCGTTCGTCTTCGATAATACACTTTGTTCATCTTCGTTAATACACGTTGATGCATCTTCGTTTATCATTAATTCGTATCCTTCATCGTTGTTGTGCATCATTGATACAATCGTGTTCATCAATCGTCTTCAAAGCTGCTTTGCATCGTTGTGTTCACGTGTATTGAACGTGTTCATCATCTTCTTGTTTCGTCAATTGCTTTGATGCAATTGTGTTCATCAATTGTTTCATCCTTCATCGTCTTCCAAATCATGTTCGTCAATTGTTTCATCCTTCATCCTCTTTCAAATCGTGTTCACCAATTGATGAAATCGTCTTCAACGATTGTTTCATCGTTTATCATCATATTGTTTCATCAATCGCTTACACTTTGTTGACAATGGTCATCATCATGTGTAATGACATCCTTTTAAATCGTGTTAATCGTCATCATCGACGATGGCTGTGGCGGTTTGGCGAATGAGATGGCAACGAGTAGAGAGATGGCGGTAAATGGCAGAGAGAGATGGGGTGCGGTGATCTCTGGTGGTAACCGTAAAGAGAGAAGGCCTCCAAGTTGTGTTCATCCTTGACGGCAGTGGTGGTGGTATGGCGGTGACTATATTTATATATATATATATATATATATATATATATATATATATATATATATATATATATATATATATATATATATATATATATATTGTATTCTTAAATGCTCTTTGTGCATCATTGGTAGATTATCTGATACTCAAAAGTTATTCAAGGCTCCCTGATGCATAAAAGTTCTCAGTTCTACGTATATATAAGATATGATTCCTTATGAGAAGTTAAATATTTATGAGAAATAAAAGAAAGAATTCTAACCACAAAATTTTGGGTCGGATCTTTTTTATATCATTTTTTGATAGGTCCCCCTTTGATACAACACTTTTTGTTGAATCATAAAATATCAAAGTGATTCAACATATTTGCTCTTTGATTCAACATTTCTCACTTCTCAAATATATCTGACTTTTCATTTGATTCTATATACATTTATAACACTAACAGATTTAAGTTCACATTTTTTAACCTTAGAGTACCTTATCTTGATTTCTCTTAATAGAGAATGGAGTAGGAGTGGGAGCGGTGAAAGATGCAGGATGCCTATGTGGCACACGGCTTCATGCGGGAACACTGTCCCCCAAATCTCCCCACATTGGAAATATTTTTTTTTCGGGAAGGGTGCCGCACGAGAGGAGGGGATTAATGGGTAAAAATGGTGATTTTTAGGGTTTGGTTTTAGACAACGTATCTCTTTAATTTTGGGGGATTTTGAGATAAAGTGAGAGAAAAAAGAAAATTTGATTTGGAACTGCTGTGACATGAAATATGGTGTGAAAGGGGGAACTGACCACTTCCCCTCACCTTTAATGGGAAGATACAAAGTACCAACCCATTAAGGAGTGTGAGTGAGGACCATATAGAACAAATGTCTCTAAGGGTGTGTTTGATTCGTTAAGAGATTATTGTCTTATTGCTTATTACCACTTCTTATTGACAAGAGACGTCTCAATAATTGATAAGAGGTTGCAATAAGACTGTTTGATTTTTAAATTTATAAATGTCTAATCATTTATGTTTTCTTGACTTTATTTATGAAATTAATTAAAATTTTATGATTTATAAATATATGTGATTTTTCTATTTTATTAACCAAAATTTCAACTAGCACACATGTTTGGAAGCAAACAAATAATTCATAACAATCCATTAACAACTATAACTATCGAATACGCAGTAATTCTTCAAACAAAAGAAAACCAACAATTTATTGATAATATCAACTAAATAATAAGAATGCAACTCATTTCAATTTTAAAACCCAAAATTAGTTCCTAAATTAATGTGACCCAAAAATATCTAGTCTAAAATTAGTTATCAATTTATGAAAACCCAAAAAAAAAAATTAAATACCTAAAACCAATATTTAAACCTTATTCAATTTATTAGCCTAAAATAATAATAATAATAATAATAATAATAATAATAATAATAATAATAATAATAATAAAACAAGGAATCTGCTCAATTTATTAGCCTAAAGTCCATACCCAACCACTTTACACCTAACCCACAATCTTCTTGGATTGATTCCTCTCGGTGAAGACAACCAGAAAATGAGAGGAGAAGGTCAGTCGCCGACCAAGGAGTTCCGGCGCCGATCTCTTCTCCACACTACACCCACAAAACCTTGCTCTCTCTCTCGATGGAACCCAGAAACAGAAAGGGAGAAGGTAGACAACGCCGCAAGGAAAAACAGCGGCGGTCGGCCACCGGCGCCGGTCTCATTCGGCCGAAACTCTCACCACTCACTCACATTCTATGGAAGTCGGAGGCCATTCACTTGCAGACAAGAATAGAGGAGGATGAATCTGCGTCTCTGCGGTGATAAGAGGGGATAGTGGCGTTTTCTTCTCAGATTGACGGTCGATTTGTATATCGATTTTGTAAAGCGTATGGAAGCAGTGGTCGTCGATGCTGTGAGAAGAGGCAACGGTGGTCTTCGAAGGCTAGGGTTTGTCGATGCTGTGAGAAGAGGCAACGGTGGTCGTCGATTTGTTGATTTTTGTAGAGGATGGTCGATTTGTATATCAATTAAACACACCCTTCGTCAACGTGAGATATGAGTTGATGGAATCGATCCATCCTTTTCTAGGTGAGAAGAAGAGGTAATCAGATGGGTTTCTCTCTCTGATCCGATAGGAATGCGGTAAGAGATTTAAGCCTCTTATTTCTTGTCATTATCAAACTCTCTTATTAGATTTTCTCCTACCGAATAGGAGTTTTGAGCTTGATAAGAGCCCATTAATTGATATCAAACAGGGCCTAAGAGTGTTCATGGATGATTAATCTAACCGAAAGTGACTTTCGAATAGTTAACCGAATATATCGGTTCAAGAATTTTGTGAACCTAAACCAAATTAGATAGTTAACCGATTTTTTTTCGGTTCGTTTATTCGGTTAATCAATTAACTGTAATTTTAATTAAAAATTATATTTTAAATTAAGAAAGTTCAAGAATTAATTTTTAATTCCTTTAAATAAATCAAGATGAGAAAATTATCAATAAATTATAAAGTATTGATAAGATATCGTTAACAATTTATATATTATCACATAAAAATCTAATAAAAAAAGATTTTTATTTTTTACCTAATTAAATTGCAACAATATAGTTTTAGTTGTTTTGAATTATAAAACTTAAGTAACGGTTAAAAATTTTATAGTGTGGTTAGTGTGAATGTTAACAATATAGGCCTAAAAATTAATATTTATAAAATTTATTTATTTTCGGCTAACCAATCGTCACAAAAATCGTGAACCGTCACAAAAAGATTTTTCCAGTTCGATTCACCAAACCGAAAATTATAGAAAAATCTGGTCTGGTTAACCATAAAATCATAACGATTTTGTAATGAGTAAAGCCTTTTCCTAAATAAAAACTAAGCAAACTTCATGAAATACTTTATCTATTTAATGATTCTGTAATGAGTAAAGTCTTTTCCTAACGATATCGTAGAAAGAAGGATCATAACGTGAAGGACGAATATTTCACCATTTAAAACATTTTGGTCATAACTTATTAACAAATATCAAGACAGCATTTATAAAAAATTATAAGCTAAGAAAATAATTTTTAATATACATTTTTAACATAGTGGTGGAAGGATGATGAACGTAAAGTAAACTCTTGAGTTTTATTATTGTAGGCAGTTTGCCAACTCATGTCTCGTGGGTTTTGATAGGGATGGTAAAGGACGCAAGTCCGTGACAGTGAAACTAACCAATAATGGGGCCCATTCCACGTCCTCATCCAACTTTCCCCGTACCTTTATGAGGCTCCACCACATCAACACGCGTCCATCCTATGCAGACAGGGATGGCAAAAAAACCTGAACCCGACAAGAAAAAAAATGAAAATCCGAACTCGAGGTCAATATTGGTGCATATTGCTAAAAACAGCCAATATGAAATGTTTCTTAAATTTTTAGATAAACGAGCGATAAATTACATTTCATAAAATATATATACTATCTAATAGTATTTAAAAAGTGGTATCATATTTAATGATATTAAGATTAAGTTATTTGAGCAAACTTTGAAAATAGCTAACTGAAATCAAAATTCATGAAAAAGATAAGCATCAACAACATACTCGTATAATTCTACTTTTAAATTTATACATTGTCCATGATGAGAGTCGAAATCCAACATTAAGTTCACCCTTAACATTTTAAAGAATTGATAAAATAAATTGACTTAATTTCAACAGTCGAAAAACTAACATATCATTTTTTTTTTTCCTTTTTGCTCCATACGCAATATATTTATATAATAAATAAGTAACACAATTTGTCAAGTAACAAACGTATCAGTCTCTTATAAAATATTTTACTTGTTGACATCATCTTTTATCACATGTCAATTACCAAAATCTATATTGAATTCAAATCAAATCCAATATAATTGATATAGTAATTAATTGGGTGTATTATGAAAAAAACCAACATGGTCTCACGTTTTTTGCATTTTCGTTCCTCCATATTTTTTTCCATAAAAATTATCAGGTTAATTTTTTTTATTTAATGGAATTTGGATATCAAAACCCGATTTTTTTAATTTTCAAAAAACCGATTTACTAACCATAATCAGACTTTAATAGTTAAATTTCACATGGATTTTTCTGGGGAAAAAATAAAATTGAGAGATGAAAATGCAAAAATCGTAAAAACATATTGATTTTTTCGTAATAAACTTAATTAATCAACTAAAATTCTATAAATTATAATTTCTTATAAGCATATTTATAAATATATATTTTAAAACCAACTCATACAATCGTAAAATATGTAACTCTAACATAGTATTATAATATATCAATAAAGCAAAATGGGAATTGTTTGTTTGTTTTTTTTACCTTTCTTGACCATTAAAGAATGTAAATTCTTTTCCCAGGCCAAAACCTTCTTAACACAAGGCAATAAGATGGATTAACATGTACGTTATGTAATAAAAAGGGAAGTTTATTCTGCATTTATATAATTTAGCTCTGGAAAAGGAATTGAACATGAAAGAAAGGTAGATACGCCTTGTAGGCTTTTTTCAGAGAACCATAAAACAACAATAATAAATAGTAATAGCATGCACATTGACGTGTGTATGCAAAGAAGGAATAAAAACACATCTAATGCGGGAGTATCCATAAAACATATGCAGTTTTAGTTTAATAAATAAACTAGTTTATTACCCGCGTATTACACGGATATTTTTAATATATATAAAATATAATAAATATAAAGATAAAGATATAAATATTATTTTTTAAACAAAAGTATATAAGGTGATATTATTATTTATTATGACCTATTAATTTTGTATATTTCTAAATTTATATAAAGAGTAATTATTTTCTTATATATTTTTTTAAACTTTTATTATATTATCTTATAATTAATAAGTTAGTAGATTATTAGATTTTGTTTGATATGATTTGAATTTAAAAATAGATTATATTAGATTTGGATAGATTTAAGTAATAAGTTAGTAGAGTATTAGATTTTGTTTGATTTGATTTGATTTGAATTTAAAAGTGGATTATATTAGATTTGGATAAATTTGATTTAACTTTCTTTATTCTTTTTAAAATCTATAACTGCCACGTGTCGATTCATGGTGACGACACGTGGCTTCACCAGAAATGAGTATAGTTACTCTTTTAATAGTATAGATAGATTAAATACATAACTGAAGCATAAAATAAATAAATTAAATAGATAAATATGGATGACTTTAATAAATAAATTTTAAATAACGGTAAATAATAATTAATTAAATCTCATTTGTTAAATTATTATTTAAAATTTATAAACAAGAACAAAATATATGAAAAGAAAGAGACCAAAAACGTTAGTGCGAATAAATGTATAATTGCCATTTAGAAAAAAAAAATATTTAAATTATATCTATCCAAATATAATATAATCTACGTTTAAATTAAATAAGTCAAATCTAACAAAATATAATAATTTATTAACTTATTAATTATAATATAATATAATAAATTTTTATAAAATATAAGAAAATAATTAACATTCATATATATATTTAGAAATATATAAAATTAATAGGTATAATAAATAATAATATGATCCTTACAAACTTTTGTTAAAAAAATGAAAGTTATATTTTATCTTTTAATTTATTATATTTTATATATGTTAAAAATATTCGTGTAGCACGTGGGTAAATAAACTGGTTACATAAAAATTGTTTAGTTATTTATTGGATGGCAGTCATGTAACATGATAATGTATGACATATTGAGATGCATCACATGTGATATGGGTTTGGCTGGCATGGGGTTAGTTACCATCATACATGAGCTGGATCCACACTCAACGGGGAGACCCACTTACTAATCAGCAAGAATATTAAATTACTAAATCATATTATTTTTTTAGTAATAAACCAAAAAAAAACCTTCAGAGATTGAACCACAAAACCATGTGATAATATAAAATCTCACATAACTTCCTCCCCTTTCCTCTCTCTCTCTCTCTCTTAAAGTCCAAATCTTCCAAAAAAATCCAGCTTCTGTTTGTTTCCATTTTTGTTGATTTTCTTGAAATTGGTTTCCTTCTTTCTGTCAAAAAATAATTAAACAATTTGGGTTTGATTCAGAAACATGAATTTTTGTGGATGTGATTTGAGTGTTTATTTGGGGGAAAACCAATGAATCTTGGTGGTGGTCAAGTTGTTAACAAGCAATCGATGATGCCTAGTTCAAGTTGTGCTTCTTGGAAGTCCACCACTGCTGGTGGTGGTGGCGGAGGCGACGGTGGTGTGCCTGATCAGTTTCCGGCCGGTCTGCGGGTGCTTGTTGTTGATGATGACCCAACCTGTCTCATGATCTTGGAGAAGATGCTTAGAAACTGCAACTATGAAGGTGAGCATAAATACACTCACGATGTGGGTTTTTTTTTAATGTCTTCAATTACTAAATCTATGCTCCCTTTTTCTTAATTTTCACTTCAATTTTCATATCATTGGTTTCATCATTTCGTTAGCTTTTCCTCATTAATTTTTAAAAAAAAAAATTTATTTTATGTTCTATATACTGTTCTATCCATTAAAATATCTTAGAAGATTACAAATCTGTGGTAGAAAATGGATACACAACCCAACTTAGATTTAGTGTTCATAATCATGATAAAACATTCAGATTTACAATTATTTGACGAAAAAATATTGCTAGAGTTTGACGTCAACAGTCTACATGTTGCAATAGGTCAGACCTTGATGGATTTCAACTTAAATTGACATTTGTTTTAATGACATTTTTATGTTTAATTCATGTGTTTGTGAATTTAATTTTTGGAAATTTTGCTTTTGGGTTGTTATGATTTGTGTTTTGATGGGAAAGTAATTGATTTGAACTTCTTAAATATTGACTTTTTTTTTTTTTTGTGTATTAAAATTTTGCAGTGACTAAATGCAATAGAGCTGAGGTTGCTTTATCATATCTGAGGGAAAATAAAAATGGATTTGATGTTGTTATAAGTGATGTTCATATGCCTGATATGGATGGATTCAAACTCCTTGAGCACATTGGAATTGAGATGGATCTACCCGTAATTAGTAAGTCAACCATTCTAATTTTGACTTCCAATTTTCAGCCTAATCATTGACTAGATTTTCAATCTGAATTTCATGTTTCACTGTGTTTCAATTTCTTGACATATGTCTAAATTTTTTTTTCTTCATATTTAATTGTCAATAAAATTTTGAAAAAAACTGTTTCTTGATTCACTGTGTCAAGACTCAGCTCATGGATCGTGACCAATAGTTTTACCAAAATGAAAGTAATTTTCCGCATTAAAACGACTGCTGTGTGTACTTTTTTCTGTTTGTAGAAGATTTGGGGGTCATAAAATTTAGTTTCTCGTGATTGAGTTTGCAGTGATGTCGGCTGACGACAGCAAGAACGTAGTGATGAAGGGTGTTACTCACGGCGCTTGTGATTATCTAATAAAGCCTGTTCGTATTGAAGCATTGCGTAATATATGGCAACATGTGGTTCGAAAACGGAAGCATGAGTGGAGAGATTTTGAGCCGTCAGCAAGTGCTGACGAGCAGAAACCACCTGAAGAGCCAGACTACTCGTCTTCCGCAAATGAAGGACATAATTGGAAGAACACAAAGAGAAGAAAAGACGAAGAGGATGAAGGGGAGGAAAGAGACGATTCTTCTTCTTTGAAGAAGCCTCGAGTTGTTTGGTCCGTTGAACTCCATCAGCAGTTTGTGGCAGCCGTTAATCAGCTCGGAATCGATAGTATGATCTTTGTGAACGACATATTTTACTAGTTAAATCTCCAATCGTTAAGTTGTTGGTTCAAACAATTGATCGTGAAATCTTGTTTTACTGGTTGAATGCAGAGGCTGTCCCGAAAAAAATCTTGGAGCTGATGAATGTTCCCGGATTAACTCGAGAAAACGTTGCTAGCCACCTTCAAGTAAACCTCTTTTCCACTTCAGTGGTTGCGAATGCGAAGAAAATGCTCTTTATTTTCAATTTTGACTTTGTTTTTTGTTCATTGTTGACTTGTTATGTGATGCATTGAAGACCTTTCTTCCTCACACCTGCAAGAATTTGGTGCAGAAATACCGGCTTTATCTTAGAAGACTCAGCGGGTCTCAGCATCCTGGTGGGATGAACACCGGCTTTATGGGTAGCCCAGATGCAGGCTACGGGCCTATGTCGTCACTCAGTGGGCTTGATCTTCAAGCTCTAGCCGCCAGCGGCCAACTTGGGCAACTCCCTCCTCAAAGTCTTGCCACTCTCCAAGCTGCGGCCCTCGGCAGGTCAAATAACTCCAAGTCTCCTATTTCTATGCCTGTTATAGATCAAAGGAACATTTTTAGCTTCGAAAACCCGAAATCGAGATATGCAGAAGTCCAAAGTCAACATCTGAGTAATAATAGCAGTAGTAACAAGCAGATGAATTTACTTCCGGGGATTCCTACGAACATGGAGCCAAAGCAGTTTGTGAGTTTGCATCAATCGGGGCAGCATTCTTTCGGGAGCATGAACAATCAAGTTGTGATTCAGATGGGTGGTCAAAGTCAAGGTCAGTCGAATACGAACCCTCATCATGGCGAGATGTTGACACGTGGCGGAGCGGTTGACCTGGCATCAACGGTGTACAGTCCTGTGGGATCACAAACCTCGTCTCTTGTCGATTTCTCGATGAATCAGAAAAGAGATACAAATACAGCTGGGAATAGTTATCCCCTTGGGGGTAGTATGGGGATTCCAAATGTTACGGCTGCTGCATCGTCAGCCCACCTCCATGGAGGTGGGAACTTAGAAACGAAGGCGTCGAGAAGAGGGATGGGTCCTAGTTATGATATATTTAACGACGTGAGTCAGAATGGGAATGGGATACGGGATTGGGGTTTACAAGATGTCGGTTTGACGTTCGAAGCATCTCAACATGTGTTAGTTCAACATAACAGTTTGGAAATGGTAGGGCAGAACCATAACGGAAACGGGTCAATTGTTGGGCAACAGCATAAGAGTTATGTTGGGGTGAAGGCTGAAGAAAGCTTCAACGGTCATAATACATTATACTCTGAACAGTATGGTCAGGATGATCTCTTAGCTGCCATACTAAAACAGGTATGTTTGCAATTTCCATCACTAGTCAACAAGGCCGGTCTTGACTATTTTAATGCCCTGGGCAAGATTGAAGAAAAAAGTATTTCTAAAAGATTTAAAATGCAACCTATTTTTTAATAGGTTTAGCCAAGCTAAGAAAAAAAATGTCTCTTTAAAAATACAAAATGCTATTTTTTAAAAGGCTTTGGTCAATTATTGGGCTGAAAAATTAAAAAAAAAAATACACGTGTTGACCTAATATATAACATATTAGACTGAAAAAATGTTGTCTTTCATGACTTGATTTGATGCCCTGGGCGGTAGCCTACGTGCCCCCTCTCCCCCCTCAGGGCTGGCCCTGCTAGTCAATGTGTAATAGATATGGCGTTGAATGATAAACTTGTTGGATTTTGCAGCAGCAGCAGCAGCAAGAAGGTGAAAATGAGTTTGGGTTTGATGGGTACGCAGTCGATAATCATAATCACAATCTACCGGTGTAGGTGTAAGTGTAGGTGTTAAGTGCAAGTGTAAGTGTATAAAGTGTACATAGCTTGCGTTTCTACCAACACAAGACCGTCCGTCGTCTCTTTGAAATGGTTGCTGTTGTGAATATGATCGTCATGATTTATGACTAGAGCATGATATGCAAAGGCATACGTGTCGAAAATTTTTGACTGCTTTAGGTAGTAAGTAGCAAGATTTCTAGGATTATGTATGAGTCTTTGTATTGTGCAAACAAAACAAAACAAAACAAAACTAGTCTTGGAATAATAATATTGTATTGTACTATTGTGCTTGTTTCTTAACTTGAAGGAAGAATCTGAATCTTATTTTTTGTTTGTAATTTCCTTTCTTCTTCCCTCCCATTTCAATTATGTCTTGTTTTTTTCAACGTCAAACTAACCTAGTCCTAAACTACTCCTTTGCCTCAAGTGGGGACTTGAGAACTTACTTCCACCACCTAAATTCCAACTTGCCTTCGACGCACTTACGTCACACCCCTCTTACCAAACACATTGGTTAATTATGTCTTGTGATGGTGGCGTGCAATGGGCACATCAACTATTTATAGATGATGTTGGAAAGGAAAATATGGTGACTCAAATGTTTCAGAATATAAATCAATCAAAATATGCAGTGGCAACTGCTGATATTACAACATCTCAATCTATACACGAATAATGATGATGATCTTTTCCCTTTCGTTAAAAGAATTGAACAAATCTACAAACTACTACATCAACATAACATCACCACGATGATGAATGCTGCCACAATACCATATGACTCCCGTCGGCATGAACTGCTTGTTGGAAGAACCCGAGGTAGTGCACACTCTTCACCGTTGAAGAAAACTTTACTGGGGAACCCATCGCCTCCGCCTACATTGATCCCGGGAGTCAGTTTCTTTGTGAATGAGATCACTGACTGTTGTTTCCCCGGTACCCTTGGGTCTCTCTTTGGGTTATCCCCGTCAACTTCCCCGACCAAATAGTTCAGCCCAGGTAGACCCTGCATGAATATTGTGTCGTTCACACCATGGTACTCGAGAGCCGTTGCATTGAATGAGTACGCTTTCTCAAATCCAGGGGTAGATTTGTCCATTTCCACAGCGACAAACCAGTCGGCAAAGGAGGTGTCGTCCCAGTTGAAGAGTGTGATCCGGGCAGACCACCCTCCACGGTAGTCGGTAAGAAGGTGCCAGTTAAGACTCACCCCACAGTGGTCACCACATGGCAATGGATTGGGGATGGTCCGGTGTTGGAGGCTAGCCCAAGCTGTCGAAAGACTAGTCCGATTCTCAAACGGGACTAGAAGAGCCTGTGCTGGAAGAAACATTGCTGGTGCGGTGGTACTGCATGTTTGGGAGTCTCTACGACTCGGGCAACCACAAGCGCAAGTCGGGCACGGTATGATCGACTCGTTATAGTAAGCAGAAAATGATACGCAGCATCTGGGGCTTGAACCTTTCGCCTGAGTGATATTGCAGACCACTTGCCAGCTGGAGACTGCAGTTGAGCCAGGTAGTCCGCTAGGGTCCGCAAACTCGCTTGGACTAACCCGTACAGGAGGACCACATTTGTAATCCGGGTTCAGCCTGCCACTGATTTTAAAGTTCTGTGGCGGAATGAGCTCTGAACGGTTCAAATCCGGAGGCATTTTGTAGACTTGTAACTGGAAAGCTGACTTTGATTTGCTGGGATCCATCGTCGGTGGCAAGATTGTGCCGTTTCGGCAACAGAAGGGGATGTTTCCACGTTGGGTGTTGTTGGTCATCTCAAGAGGTAGGTCGATCAATGTAGGCCGTCTTTCACAATTCAAAACATTAGAGAAATCCATTTGCTGGTAGAATGTGCCTTGCGGCCCAAATATGCACTCAGATGAATCACGAGTGAAGGGATAAGCACCTTTCATATCGTTGATGAACTCGTCTCTCATCCAGTCCCAGGTTAAGTTCCAGTTATCAAGCCGACCAAGTGCATTATGGTTCTCTATGGTCACCTCAGCCCAGTAGTTTGACTCATAAGTCCGGATTACGTCATACATGATTGTAAGATCGCCAGATTGGCGCGGTAGAAACTCTTCAATAGTAATGTTTGTTATTGCATTTGGATCTTTCATACAACAAACGTTCATAACTCGTGTTCCTGGAAGATTATGAACAGAGACACATGTCAAAGTCAAATGCAAATCTAAAGATTCAAAAATTCAATAATAATTAGTCAAAACCACGAACCACGTCAATTTGAACTGGAAAAAGAAAAATCATGAACGAGCCAAGAACAAGTCAACATCAAATGAATGGCTATAGACCGGATTTAGTCAAAACCACGAACAACGTATATTTGAACCGGAAAAAGAACAATCAGGAACGAGCCAAGAACAAGTCAACATCAAATGAATGGTTAAAGACCGGATTTTAAATCAATTATGCTACTGAACATGTCAAAATCAAACAAACCTAACGAAAATAAAACCAGATTTCTGTTCAGGTCACAAATTGGCAATATGGCATTCAAGATATTTAAAAAACATTAGTTGATAGAATCATGGAACAAATCAAAATCAAACATTTGCTTCATATTTTCATTGTCTTCTGATATTGATTGATATAAAGTTAAAATCTTTGTGACACAACCCAACTTTAGTAACGACAAATCAAAAACAAGAACAAACCCTTGATAGAACCGGTCACACAATTGAAAACAATACGGCTTTCTGAAGAGGTCAAACCTACAACTACTAGTTCTAAGCATTTCAAAAGGGGGAAATTGTAATAAATAGCAACACACTCTAAGTTCATTACTAGTTTGGTCAACAAACTTTAGAAATAATTACCAAAATCACAGTACTTGTAAAAAAAATGGGTATAACGTTTGTATTATGAAAAGGACCTGATCAAAGAAGAACCAATCAAGAACAACCTTGGAGCCATGGTCAAACAATTAACATTTCACAGAAGTCAAAACTAGCTCAGCTTTCACATACATCATTTAACAGAAAAAAGATCACGCCTGCAAGTTTACAGCATTTCAAAAGAATCCAATACAAGAAGATCCTTCAGTGATATGATCAAAAAGAACATATCAAATTCAAACGTGTTCCAAGTCAAAATTTGGTTTTTATTCATAATTTTATTTCATAAAAAGTCCGAATTTTCAGTTACTGCCACACATACAGAGAGTAAAAATTGAAGCATTTGAAAAGGAAACAATTCAGATCAACCTTAGAGTGAATTCGTCATAGCATTAGCCCTTTATCTTGTTAATCGACTATAAGGTAAAAATGATCAATGTTTCATTTTTTTAAAGCAAGGTAAATCAAGAACCACCCTTGCTTGAAATGGTCAAACAATTTAAATCAAGACAGCATCTCCTAAATTCAAAATTTTGCTAAGATTTCAGACAAAAAGAAAATCAACCTGCTTGTTTTAAGTATTACACCAGAGCCCATTTTAATTAAGATCAGTGAAAAAAAAAACTCCAAAAAAGGATCAAGCGCAGAGCAATTTCTCATCAACTATAAAAAATATAAAAGGAAAAAAATAAAGCATAGAAATATGAGAAACCCATCATTACCTTGCATAGTTGGCCTAGGGCAAACAAACCCATCATTAACAAGAGAAATATTCGTAGGCATGGGAACATCCGGCGACCCGACTCCGAATTGCGTACCCACAAAATCTACCCGAACCGACATTTGATTGACATCGCCAGCAGTTTCAATAGCAGTCTTGAGATCAGCAGCGGGAAACCCAGCAAAAAGGGTACCGTTTCCAACCGGACCCGGAAGAGTAGCGGAGCCGTCAGCAATCACAGCATTAGAGGCAGAGACTAAGTACTCATCATGCTGAAATCCCACAAACACCCTCCAAGATTTGAGCTCTTCAGCGGCGTTATTGAGAACTCTGAGGGTTGATTCGAAGCGGTATGGTTGGTTGGATCTTTGTTCTGGTGGGAGCTTGGATCCGGATATGTACGTGTATGATAAGAAGACGCCGTTGCAGGAATCGGATGCTGGTGGAGGTGCCGGTGGTGTTTGGGCGGTGGTAATGGTGGTGAGAAGGAGGAGTGTGGTGGTGATGAGAGAGAAGGTGGAAGCCATGTTTGAATTTTTTGTTTCTAGAGAGAGAAATGGTATAAAAAGAAGAGAGGAAAAGGTGACCGAGATGTGTGAATCGCTGAATTGGGCAAAAGTGCAAAACCATCCGGACACAGCTTGTTTGCAGCTGTATTTGAATTTTTTACAACCGGTTTTTTTTAAAAAAAAATTATTATCATTTTATGTAATAAATTTGTTTGATATATATTATTACAAACTAGAAATTTTAACCCAGATCAAGATTCAAGACCATATGTAAAGCCGGATTATATTACGTAAAATTATATAAAAAGTAAATATTGCATACGATTATGTTAAAAAATAAAGACATCTAAATTCAATTAACAACTTTATATAACTCACTTGTTACCTGGATAATTATTATTAAATAATTATTTATATAAAATGTATGCAATTTAAATTAAAATCATATAAATATTAATTGTTATAATAAATACATGAAAATTATAATTTTTTGTCATAGATAATATTTATTAATCTTTTCAAATATGCGTCAACATTAGTTACTTTTTTTTAAATTCACACACACATACACACCTAAATAGTTTGTATGGATAAAACCTATTGTTGTTTATATTATATGCTGAATAATTTGTCTGAATAAAATAAAATTTTCACTCTTTTATTTAGTAGTTTTTTAAAGGTCAAAACTTTTATCAAGATATATACTATCAAACATCAACTAATGTTGTTGTCAATAACACGAAGATGAAAAAAACATGAAAATATTAATGCATTAATTCTGAGATTGAAAAAAATCCCAAAAGATAATAATTTATTTGGTACACAATAATACCATATGACAAAGAAAAAGCTAAAACGCAAAAACAAAACCCTAGCTTAAATGAAATTTTTCGTTGAAACAGATTAATAGGATAATAAATCTAAAAAATTCTTGTTTGAAGAATTGAAAAATGAAAAGAATAAAATAAAATGGAGATTGCAAATGGGAAAACACCCACCACCAGTCCACCACCAATTCTTTGAGCACAACAAACCAAAAAGCCATCGCCATGACTATAAAAAACCCATCACTAAATTAAAAAAACCAAAAAAAAAAAAAAAAAAAAAAAAAAAAAAAAAAAAAAAAAAAAAAAAAAAAAAACTCATAGACTTTTTTTAGGCTTTTGATGATTATTTGATCTCGTAACTTCATAATCTGTATTTTCGAGATCATTTCTTCTCGAAATTGAATTTTCAAACACAATACTTTGTCCGCAACTGTCTTCTCTACTTCATCTTACCTCCTCAACAGCAAACACAATGTTTGAGTATTGATCGCTTTGCAATCAGATATTGACAAACATGAAAGAAGATAATGAATGAATTAATACTTGACGTCGTTACATTTGCAGTTAATATGATACACATACTATAGACTCTACAGTTGCAGTGAAGACGATACACTAACTACGGTTGCAGTAAATTAATACTACACCACCAATTCTATTTTATTATTGATAAAAAATGAAAAGTTGTTGTCATTATTGATTTTTTTAAAACATGGTTTATTATCGATAAAATACGTTAAAACATATAGCTATTTTTTTACTATTAGCACTGATAATAAAATAGAAAGTTGTTAAAATATATTAGTTAATGCGACATTAAAGGAAGCTCATATACTAAAACTAATAACACTATATATTATTCAAGAATAAAAAATTTATATATTAAATATATAAATCAAATAATAAATAAATTTACGGATTAAAAAACCACAAAATAATTAAATAATGAAATAAGAGTAATTTTAGAAAAAACAAAAAGTAAATCAAGAAAGGAAAAATAATAAAAATATAATATGATAAAAAATAAACCAACAGCTTAAAAATAAGTAGAATGACACACTACATTACACATGCAATTAAGTCATTCGGTTTCTAAAATTATACACTTAATAGCAATTTGACTGGAAACATTTTAGAGTTCTCCTAATACAACAATTTACGTTTATTTTGAAGAAAAAAAACTTATGATTGTTCCAGATTTAAACCCAACTCTTCTTAAGCCATAATCATAACAAGTAATTCTTACCACCAAACTAAACTCATATTGTTATTTTAAAACAAGTACCTTCGTTTTTAGTTTGAATATTGATGTTTATTGTAAAATATTTTTTTAATTATCAAATGTTTACATCTCGTTTATTTTATGTATATTTTGTATTTGACATACATACATACACTGTCAAATTTTAATGATTTGGGTTTTTGTGGACAACTTAAAAATATTAGAATCAAAGAAAACAATGGTATTTGAGTAAAACAAGATGGTAATTATATCATTTCTTTATCCTTCGAAGTCTACAATTTATTCTAGCTTTGGTCCTGAGTCCCTCTAGTAATTCTTTCTATATAACTCTATTATTATTACTACTATTACTATAAAATTTCTATATTTTAATATTCTTTTTATTTAATATTGATAGTAGTAGTAATAAGAATCGTATCTATATATCTATATTTATAACAAAGAGAACAACAAATGTCACGTTTCATCGAAAAAAGATAAATACAAATTAAAAAAAAAGATAAATATAATTATTATTTCTAAAAAGATTGATGCACTTCATTATTGTTTAATCTATAGATTCTAAAAAACAAATACAATTTATTGTTTTTAAAAAAATAAATACATTTTATTATTATTTTAATCTATAAATATTAATTTATAATAAAATATAAGTGTATTATATTATATATAAACTAAAATCTCAATTGATATCAGCTCACCGAAAAATATAAATACAACTTATTGTTATAAAAAATTATAAATACAATTTATTATTTTATTATATTTTAAGTTATAAATAATGTAAAATATTAAGTTGATAAGAAAAATATCAATGGTAGAATAATCTATCTATATAAAATTGTTGTGAAAAAAGAAAGATGTGTACAATTAGTCAATACCAAAAGAAAAAAATATCATAAACATTAGGAAAAAAAAAAAAGAAAGCAAACGTTAGGATATCATAAACATCAATTGTTAATGTTGTTGAGTGGGCGGCGACTCTATAATAATACTCGTTTAGAAATCGTCGTACGCTTTCTTCCGTTTATGTTTATATCGTTTTTGAATAAATAATTATCAATTACTTTTTTTTTTCCATCACATTTTTTTATTGTATTCAACCTGGACAAATTTCTATGTTTGGTTTATATATGATTTTTGTCAATTCTTTTATTTCTGATGACTAATTTTTATTTTTTTACTTTTTATATTCCATTTATGCAATATACAGAATTTGCTTTTGTTAATAAACTTTTACATAATTAGTTTAGTTAATTTTAGTTTTTGCTATTAAAGTTTTTTCCAAAACTAATCCATGATTTTATTAAATGAAATACAAGAATTTAATATCTTATTAAGTTTCCTTTTAAATTTATTGTAAATTTGAGTTAAATTAATGCTTTCATCTATCATAATTTTTAGATATTCTTCATACCAGTTAATTTAAATATAGTTTGTTATAAATACTAACAATCCTATCAGAGATATTAACTAATAACATCAAAGGAAAAAATAAAAAATGTATTTGTTTGTAATATATTTTAAAATATAATGTTGAATATTACTCGTATAGAAGGGGAAGAGTGCATAAAATCGATGATGACAAGTTAAGTTAAGGATTGGGTGTCCGTTGGAATTTAAGCTTGAATTTTAAAATCATTGGCGGAAAACCCGGAGAAGTCCAATGTGAAGCCCACGTTGGATACATTTATATAAAAAAGCAATATTTATCTCCCATACTAATATTAATACATTTTCTCTACTATTTCTATCTCTTTCTACTATTCTTTCTCTTCATCCTATTCCTTGCATTCCCTATCTCCTCTATCTTGTTTTTCTCTCTCTAAAGGTGTGCGGTATATCCAAGCCGAAAGGTCATCGTCCTCGCCAGTTGCCACCTAAGACAAAAGCCGACGACCGTCCCAGCTAAGCAGCCCACCACTTTATACAACCTTAATGATTTCATTAAAAGATAAACAAACATCACCCAAGACTTCATTGTTTGTGTGCGCGCCCCGTCATTTCTTAACAAAAAAAGAAAAAAAAAAACTTATATGACACCAATATAGCTGGAGAGATGGTTTTTGAATATAATGGGTACTCTCCGACCACTCTTATCCGGAAATAACATAACTTCTGGGTGAGGAAATTAAGAGAGATGATGACGTATTTAGCAACAGAATTGAAATTACATATCAGACAAGATCAAGTGATCCAACTTACTGCGACTTCGAAATAATTTAAAAAAAGGACCAATATTCATGTTTTTTCTGCATTGGTTTATACACCAACAAAAGCAATGGCCCGGCGGCTTATACAAAGAACCAGCGTGTCATAAAAAGAACATAAGAACCAGCATGTCATAATAAGAACATGAAACGAAGAAATAGAGACCCTGTATGTATATATCCATAAGCCTTCATTCAAACGACACAACCACCTCCGACCACTTGAGATGAAGAACGAAACAATTCCCGTTCAGACCCCCACGACTCGCTAATAAACGACCTTGGTCAACCCCTTCGTATACTGGACCCACCTTTGCATCTCTTGAAGACAACGCCATGATTTAACTCATCATTGGCGTAACCAGACTACACGAGATGCTCTGACTTGACCTGACCTGACCCGACCCGACGCGACGACTCAACCCAACCTGACTGAACTTTTGACCCCACCAACATCATTCATCTTCGCACTGCAAATTCAAAAGTTTTCAATGTCTAACATAACCCATGATGACACCAACAGAATGATTTCTCATGGGCGCTTTTGGATTTAAACTGTCATCAAGTTAAACTTCACATTATGCTTTTAGGCTAAGTCATGAAGTTAATCTTTGTGTATACTTTAGGCAAATCTTAAAAGGTAAATGGTCGTGTGACTACTGTAGGAGGTATCGAAAGAAAATGGAAAAAGAAGGGTGAGGATTGCAATTACCTTTCAGTTGTTAAAATTGAATCCGCCAGATGGAACTTGAACATTGTTTACACCAAAGTTGAAGCCAGCCTGACCACCATCGCCAACAGTTTCATCTTCCTCCTCCAACCAATACGTCTCGAGAATCTTAACAGCCTTCTCATAAATTTCATTGTTGTCATGACTTTGTAAATTCTCAATCTTTTCTAAACCCTCAGCATCATCTATCAACTGAGCATAGAAATTAACTTCACCGCTGTTTCCTGCGTTTTTCTCCACTTCCCCTACCTTAAGAATGTTCTCCAGCCCTTCCAAAGAGACGGTCACAATCCTTGGATCAGGGCATACAAGAAGATCACACAAGGGTTTTATACAACCTTGATTCACCAGATACCTATACATCATAGTACAGTTTGAAGTCGCAATATGTTAATATTTGGAGGTTTAATTCTGTGAAGGATTTTAAAAAAAGACCATACTTGATTTGCTCATTGGTACCCCCAGAAGTGGCATTTGATAATGCCCATGCAGCCTCTTTTTTAATGTCAAATTCAGCAGTCTGGAGCAGATTGACCAGGGGAGCAATTAACCCAGCATCAATAACAGCCTGTAGTATGTTAAAACAAAGAAACTTAAATAATCATATATGCATCACTACTCATTAAATGTAGAAGCAGTACTGGAACTGTGTCAAAAGGTTACACTCATTTAGTCATTTTATAACCATGAACCATTGGTAATAACCAAAAGCCCTTCCTAGAGATGTAGTGAATTTGTAGAAAAAAGGTATTTGTTCCCTCATGTACTATTCAATATATTTGTTCATTCAGCCATCTTTACCTCATGTTCCGACCATGTACACCCAAAATTCCTACTTTTTGGACGGATGGAAGAGTAGCATCACAAAATCACCCCTTGTTAAATTGATATTTTAGTCGATACTCAAACGATAAATGCATCCAGAAATGTTCATTCGTCTATAAAGTAGGATTCATAGACAAAAGGTGACCGGAACATGAAGTACAGCGAGCATATAATAGAAATAATGACAAAAAATAACTTTACTCATAAAACAGCCAAATACATACTATAACAGAGAGTTGCATCAAGAACATGGTGATGACCTTTCTAAGAAAGGAACATGATGAAGATTGTGATGCCTTACAAGCATGTACATATGGTAGTGCAATGAAAATAAATTAGTGCAATGCCCGGTTACTTCCATAGTGAAATTTGCAAGGCAATTGGAGCAAAGAGTAAGTAGTGCTAAATTAGACAAAAACAATGGAAGAAAATGGCTCACCTAGTCATATACAATGAAGGTTTTAATGGATAAGATGCACACTTGTCTTTACCTGTATCTGTTCTTTGTTTCCAGCAGTGATGTTCGAGATAGTCCAGCAGGCTTCTTTCTTAATGCTCTTCTTGTGGTTCTGGGTCATTAAGCTCAGCAGGCATGGAAGTGCGCCTTGCTCTATAATATGCTATTAAATGAAAATTTGTGTCATCTCATACACACACACACACAGAGCAACATGGTAACATAACTTTGCCTACTATACATGGATAATATGGCATGTTTATTTGTTTATTTATATCTTGCAGTACAACATTAGTTCAGACTTCAGATAAGCCTAGCAAATTCCTAGAAAGTTCTCAGAAACAGGAGTCAACCGCAGGCAGAGCCAGGTGCTCCTATTTCTGAGAAAGACCACTTACAGCTGTCACACGGGCAATCATGTTCAATGCCTTTCAATGAGTATTACGGGAAAAAATTGGCATGCAGCAAGAACTCATTTCTATTATACAAACGGTCACAAGATCATACCTGAGTTTGGACATCGTCACCTGTCACAATGTTCCCAACAGTTCGAAGCGCAGGGATGAGTACCGACGGAGATGGATGACTGGGCATCACGCAAAATTTTATCAAAATTCTAATGCAATGTGATGGGATAGGTGAGATTAAGCAAAGACATAACCACAATAAAGCACAACTCACAGGAGAAGCTCAACAAGGCGTTGGCAGACACCAGCATCAATCACAGCTTGAATTTTGTCATTTGTACCATCAGAGAGATAAGAGAGAGCCCAGCATGCATCCGTCAACACCTCTTCGTCATTTGAATGAACAAGACGCTCAAGGGCCGGAAGAGCTGGCCTTGTCTGCAAGCCAAAAGTTTTCGGTATGTCACAAACAGAATAACTTCGAACACACACCATTTTTTTCTTTTTTCTTTTCTCTTTTCCTGTTTAAACTTCAAGTAGGAGAAACAAAATAAATAAAAAAACAATGAAATATATAACAGTAACTAGTACTAACCTGCTCAAATGGTGGCTGAGGCTTTCCTCTACAAAAATTTGACAATGTCCATGTGGCGTTTCTAAGCATGGAAAGCTTTGCATGCTCATTTAACTGAGAAAGCAAAGGGATCAAAGCACCTTGGCCAAGAACTAGATCACGGCATCTTGGAGAATCACCAGCAACATTTCCCAATGCCCAAACAGCCTGAGAGAAGAAAGTCATCATATATAAACAATTTACTCTATATCTACACTATGTATGAAATTAAAAGAGTCTCTCCATATTAGACATAGCTTATAGAGTAGAAGGACTAGAATGTAATTACTCTAAAGTAGATAGTAATCATTGTAATTAGTTTCTCTATATATACTTGCATTGTAATCAGTGTTTCACACATCAATATACATTAGATTACAAAGTCTATTGTGGTATCAGAGCCTGGGAATACAACCCTAGGTCTCACCCTCCAAAACCCTAGCCGCCTCCCCTCTAAAACCCTAGGCGCCTCCTGCTCTTCCTGCGGCTGCCCCTGCCTGCGCCGCCTACCCCTGCTGCTGCTCAACCATCGCAGATCACTGCTACTGTGATTCCTCCCTGCCACCGCTGCTGCCCACTGCCCTCTGCCACCGCCGCTGCCCACTCTCTATTCTGTCGATCCTCTTCTGCTGCTGAAATTGCTGCTGCTGCCGCCACCCTGCTCCTGCCGCTGACAATAGCTGCTGCTGCTGCCGCCTACAATGGCTGATATTACAGCCCTCACCTCGGCCGAGAAAACTAGCCATAACTCACACAAGTTTGCCTTTACTCTCTCTCCAACCAATTATGGTTATTGGAAAACTATGCTTCACCCGTTTCTTGTTACAAACAACCTGTTTGGATACGTGGATGGCACACTTCTCTGCCCGCCTCCGACTATTACCTCTTCGTCTGACAAAGATGGTACCACAGTACCACTGCCGCAATTAAACCCCAGTTACACAGCCTGGATTTCCAATGACGCTCATGTACGTATGCTTATTATTTCCACCATCTCTGAGGCCTCTTTTCAGCATGTTCAAGGCACCACCTCTCGCGATTTGTGGTTGTCTCTTGAACGTGCATATGCCCCCACACACTTCATCTCGGGAATACACCCTTAAAAACCAACTGCTCAAGCTTCAGATGCAACCTGATGAAACTGCTACAGCCTATTTGACTAGGGCTCAAGAATATTCTACCGCTCTCGCCAACATTGGTGAACCGCCAAAAGAAAAAGATCTGGTTTACGTGGTTATTTCAGGTCTTCGAGACGAATACAATGGTTTGAAGTCATCCCTTATAGGACGCCGGTCTCCAATTACTTTTGCTGAACTTTTTGCGCTGATGTCAGATCATGATTACATGATTCAGAAACCTGCTCCAGTCATACCACCTTCTCAGGCCTTCCTGTCTACTACTACTGCTGGTACTGGTAATATTCGCACCTCATCTACTTCTGGCACTACTCCATCTCCTGATCAGCTCCAAGCTCTTCAGCATGCTCTCTCTCAGCTCGGTCTTCAGGTACAACCTATTGTTACTCCTATTGCACAGGCTAACTATACTCACAGGTCTGGTAATTATCGTGGTCGTGGACGTGGAAATAGCCGTGGCCGTGGGAACTACAACACTAACCGCATTCAAACAGGCGGTAATCGGGATCAATTTCCGTGGGCCTCTACTCAAAACACTGTGTTTGGAACTTGCAACAGGTGTGGCATTGGCCACATTCCCTCTCAGTGCCCGAATCGTGATCCCTCTACTATTCGGTCTCGGCAGCCTCCGTCAGCTAACTTTACAGATCTGCGCTCCAACATGTCCACCTCTTGGATTCCAGATACAGGTTCCAATCACCATGTTTCACCAGATCTATCTAGTTTCGATCACTCTGAGGCATACTCCGGCACTGATAATCTTCATGTTGGCAATGGTGAGGGCTTACCCATCCTTCATATAGGTTCCACCATATAGTACTCTCCTAACAAAACTTTTAGCCTTAAAAACATTCTCAATGTGCCTGATATTAAACAAAACTTACTTTCTGTTCAACAATTTTGTCTTGATAATGATGTGTTTTTTGAATTTCACTCCACTTTCTTTGTTGTGAAGGACAAGTCTACACACACCATCCTCCTCACTGGTCCAAGTAACGGTGGCCTCTACTCCTTTCATCTCCCTACGAATCAACCAAACCCCAAGGTCGGATTCTCCACTACCCGTGCTTCCTCCACTATCTGGCATCACCGACTCGGCCATCCTCATCAACAACTGTTTCTTTCTATGGTTTCTAAGTATAGTTTACCTTTAAATAATGAGCCTTCTAGTAGTTCTTTTTGTAATTCCTGTTCTGTTGGGAAATCCTCTAAGCTACATTTGTTACCTTCTATTTATAAAAGTTCGAGTGTTTTGGAGTTAGTTTTTTGTGATGTTTGGGGCCCCGCTCCTGTTACCTCATTTGATGGTCACACTTATTTTCTATTATGTGTTGATCATTACTCACGTTTCATGTGGATTTTTCCGTTAAAACACAAGTCTGATGTGTATGCTACTTTTAAAAGTTTCATTGTCATGGCTGAACGTCAATTCCAAACAAAACTAAAAACTGTTCAAACCGATTGGGGAGGGGAGTTTCGGAATCTCTCTCAATTCTTCTCCTCTCTCGGCATCCTTCATCGTCTCTCGTGTCCTCATACCAGTGAGCAAAATGGTTTTGTTGAACGACGTCATCGACATGTTGTCGAAACCGGTCTTACCTTACTAGCCGCCTCTAATGTTCCTCAACGTTTCTGGCATTTTGCCTTTGATACAGCTGTCTATCTCATCAATCGCATGCCGTCTAGAACAAACTCCAATATCTCGCCTTTTGAATTTTTATTCAAACGTCCCCCAGATTTTTCCTTTCTTCGAGTCTTTGGGTGTCAGTGTTTTCCCCATCTCCGTCCATACAACAAACACAAAATGGACTTCCGCTCTACTCCGTGTGTTTTCCTTGGCTACAGTCCAATCCACCATGGCTACCGTTGCCTGGACCCACAGTCTGAGCGCCTTTACATAGCTCGACATGTTCGTTTCAATGAACATCTTTTTTCCTTTCACCAACCTTCCACCCCTCCTTCACCCTCTACCTCAGACCCATACATCTCATCCTATCCTCAACCTGACCCCGCTCCCTTCACTTCTCCCACTACTGATACACCTACCGATACACCTACAACTACATCTCCCGATACACCTATCCCCACCCCTCCCTCTACTACTACACCTATCTCCACTCCTCCCACTACTGATACACCTACACCCACTCCTCTTCGCACATATCATCGTCGCTCTACTACTACCCAACCATCCCACCCTTCTACTGATACTCATCACCCTTCTCGTACTCCACAACCCACTACCACTGCCCCCTCCCGTCCTCGGCCACCTAATCTCCGTCCCAATCCTAAACAAACCAAACCTCACAATATCTCTTCCTTCCACACCACCTATACAAACACCGAACCACCTTACTTCTCCATTGCCAACAAGGATCCTCAGTGGCGTCGTGCTATGTCCGACGAGTATTCGGCTCTACTTAGAAATGGTACTTGGTCTTTGGTTCCTCCTGTTCCTGGTGCTAATGTAGTTGATTGCAAATGGGTCTATAAATTGAAACGTGACCCAACTGGCGCGATACAGCGCTATAAGGCTCGACTTGTTGCTAAAGGTTACAGTCAGGAAGAAGGTGTGGATTATATTGAGACATTCAGTCCAGTGGTGAAATCCACTACTATCCGGGTTGTTTTATCTCTGGCCGTCACACAGAATTGGCCCCTCCGACAGCTTGATGTGCAGAATGCCTTTCTTCACGGTGATCTCACCGAAACAGTATACATGACTCAACCCTCCGGTTTTGTGGATCCTACTAAACCTAATCATGTGTGTCTTCTTCACAAAGCTTTATATGGGTTGAAACAGGCTCCTCGAGCATGGTTTCATCGCCTCTCTTCAGCTCTTCAGGCTCTTGGTTTTCGAGGCTCACGGACTGACCCATCACTGTTTATCTATTCTCACCAAGGCACGCTTTTATACATGTTGGTCTATGTGGATGACATTATCCTCACAGGCAACAATTCTCAGGCCATTGATACTGTTGTTCGCCGTCTTAGTCAGAGTTTTCCTCTTCAGGATATGGGTCCTCTTTCATACTTTCTTGGTGTTGAGGTTATTCGCGACAGCCCAGACTTGATTCTCTCACAGAAAAAGTATATTCTGGAGCTCCTACAGCGTGCAGGTCTATCAAATGCAAAACCGGTTCCGTCTCCCATGACTACTAATGCGCATCTTGCTCTCGGTGACAGTGCGCCCTTCACGGATCCAATTAAGTATCGTCAAATTGTGGGGGCCCTTCAGTATGTCACCCTTTCTCGTCCAGACATTGCTTATGCTGTTAACAAGGTTTGTCAGTTCATGCACTCTCCAACAGACAATCAGTGGTCCGCAGTCAAGCGCATACTTCGTTATTTGTTAGGTACCGTTGAGTATGGTTTACGACTTGAATGCAAGTCTGGTATGCTTCTTCATGCATATTCTGACTCTACTTTCACCACACTGACTGGATTCTCCGATGCTGACTGGGCTGGTTGTCCCGATGATCGTCGATCCACGGGGGGATATGCTATCTATCTCGGGTCAAACCTTGTTTCATGGTCTGCACGTAAACAAAAGACTGTTTCTCGCTCCTCTACGGAATCTGAATACAAGGCTCTTGCTGACACTGTTGCTGAACTTACTTGGCTTCAGGCCTTACTACGTGAGCTTCATGTTCCCCTTCAGACAGTACCTACTCTATGGTGTGATAATGTTGGTGCTATATACCTTTTTGCTAATCCTGTTTTCCATGCCCGAACAAAGCATGTTGAAATCGACTTCCACTTTGTCAGAGAAAAGGTTGCCCGGCGACAGCTCTCCATACGGTTCATATCTACAGATGATCAAATTGCTGATGTCTTCACAAAGCCACTCTCGTCTACACGCTTTCTCCTTCTTAGATCCAAGCTACAGGTCGTTCCCCGGCCTTAGCTTGCGGGGGGATATTAGACATAGCTTATAGAGTAGAAGGACTAGAATGTAATTACTCTAAAGTAGATAGTAATCATTGTAATTAGTTTCTCTATATATACTTGCATTGTAATCAGTGTTTCACACATCAATATACATTAGATTACAAAGTCTATTTTTTAGCAATAAGTAGCAGAATGCATGTTTTACCTGCTCACGCACATCATCACTTGGAGAAGCCAAAAGCTTAACAAATATTGGGACCGCCCCATGATCAATCACAACCTTTGTATTCTCCGAAGTTCCCGAGGCAATGTTTGTGAGTGCCCAAGCAGCTTCAAACTGTTCCAAAATTTAATATATGGTTAAAAGAAAATAAACAGAGACAGATTGTAGCAAATAGCATTACCTGAAGCTGTGGAAAATCCTCCCTCGTTAAGAACTCCACAAAGCGAGGTATAACCCCAGATTGTATAACTTCCTCAATTGGAGGGCTCCGTTCTGTAAATAAAATTCAGCTAATACCACAAGTTCCACACTAAAACTTATATCTACAAAGATTCACTTCAAGTAATCAAAAAGACCAAAATATGATATGTATACCTATGGAAAGCAATTTACGAAACTGAGTAGTTGCCTCCAGCTGCAAATTACTATCATTGGAATATACACCAGCAACCATAGAAGGCAGACTCTCTAACTGCAATTCAATCAAATACCATTTAACAATTCTCATGGCAGAAGAGAAGCCATGAATATCATCTCAATAAATAAGACATGCAACTAGATGAGATGCTGAAAGAATCATTCACCTTCAGTTTATTTTTTATCATTCCTAACTTCTATATATATCCTTTTATCCCCTCAAACAAAGAGTTTACACACAGATCAACTAGTTTGCTCTTTTCTATTGCAATTATAATACCACTTTTTGCACACACACACACATCGAATTAAAGAACACTACGCTCTAATTATGGATACAACCCAAGAGATATAAAACACTACACATATGGTTGCCAAAACATCTGATTCAGTCTAATCTAATTGTAGTACGTTATTAATTTTAATGGTGTTGATCAATCGTAATATTACCATTTCATCATAAAAAACATCTCATCTATTATTCACATAGCTGAAGAAGTGTCAGCCTAGGAAATGAACATAAAACTCCAACATACATAAAATTTCATGATTTGAATCTTGCTTGATAAACATGATATGGAAAACTTTAATCTAGTTGCCAAACGTGCATCTGTTGTGACCAACTAACTATAGTCAAATAATATGAAGGTCAAGAGTACAATTAGACAAGTAGTGTATACCTGGAAACAAACAGTCGTGCATGTTTTTTAAATGGATGAGGATCACAAATGCTAAAGTATAGACTCGTTGACAAATGCATAGATGCGTCAAAACTGCCTACCTTACTAACGATTCATCCTGTCTTACAAACTATTACGTGACATTATGACCATGTATTATCATCATGACAATCGATGTTAAGTGATATCCCCTTCAATAGTTCAATGTAGTAATAAAGACAAGTACACAATCAAAAACTCAACCAAGCCAATAAAAACCCACTTCAAATTGTAGACCATGCTAATCATTCGCCTATTTCCTCTCCTGCCTGTATCTGGAAATAGTTGGATCCTATTCTCAAGAAAAAAATTACAAGTTTTATATAGATTTCCTGTAAAATAAACAGTCGACAATCCTCAAACTAGTTAAACTGATTGAAGCATGCGCATCTGCTAGTAAAGATGAAACAATTACATCGATTTGAGGTGTAATAGTATGAGTTTTTATGTAATTAATTCACAAGTCCAAAAAATTAAACCTGGTCAATGAACACAATACAAACCCCAGACGTCGTCCCTTAAAAAAATTTCAACCAAACTATTTATAGCATCGTCATATTCATAATATACAAAAGGTAGATTGATAAATTAATCTTGTAAATCTAATAAAACGGACGAGGAAATTTGTAAATCCTTACAATTATAAATGTATGTCAAATCATATGCATCAGAAGGTAGAACTAAGCAACACTGAGTGTGCGTGTGTGACTGTGTGTTTTTAGTTAGTGATAAAAAAATTTAAAACAAAAAATATAAACCAATTCAGTAGCACACACATCAAAAGATCTAAAGCTACATGAGTCCATCCGTTATGGTGTGGGATACCACACTCCACGGACCCTTTGGCTGAGGTGGCCACACTCAACGGAAGGTGAGCACCACCCCTCCAACACTCCACTCTTCACTCGGTGACCAAACCATGGTTTCTCTCCACCCCCTTTTTCAATCTCTCTCTCTCTCTCTCTCTCTCATTCTTTTTACTTTTTTTTCTTAATTTAAAAAAATTGTGGGAAGCGTGGTGACCATTTCCGGGTGTGAAGTGTGGTGGGATGGTGAAATGATGTAGCGCTGACGTGGTTGAGGTGTGAGCTGTGGAGTGTGGTGAGTATGGTCTAATAAATCTAGTCACGTATCTAATCATATTCATATAAAACACATAACACAAATAATCATCTTTACTTGTGCGCAATTATTTATTAAGAACCAAGAGTAAAGTTACTAACTAATGTAACAGAAAGTCGAATAGGATATGCATCTACTCATACATTTTAAGAATAAATAAATGACTAGCAACAACTCAAATTAGATCATAGACATAATAGGATACCTTTTTCTCCACGGCAGAGGTTTGAACGAGAACGCCACTAGACAACGGTTGTGACGACGATAAGATTTGACGCTTTTTAAGCAAGTTCTCCTCTCTCTTGTTCTTGCGGATCTCAACCATGTTATCCTCCCTCCGCCGCCTTCCTTCCTCCGCATCGACAGCCACCTTGTAACGGTTCCGGCGAACCTCGGTCCTTGCGCTCGGCCTCAGAGACATGATTTATATCACTAAATTCAAATGTGAAAACCCTAGAATATATTCAAAACAAATTATTCAATAAAGAAATTGATGACTTAGAGAAAATCCAAACGCTATAATGCAAATACATGACATGAGTAAAGTAGATTAGTCTTATTTAATCCAAGAAAAAACTTGTTGATTTACCATAAAATCAAAACATACCTCAAGAGTGAAGAAGAGAGAGGGGAGGCTTCACAGAGAGAAAGGGGGATCGATTTGGTTCGTGAAGTTTTTTGAAGTTTAAAAGGGGAAATTGAATATAAACAAATCTAATAAATAAAATAAAATGGTTTTTTTTTTTTTTTAACTAAAGCATGTGAAATTTTCATTAATGGTCCTTGTAATTGCAAACTTTTTTTTTTGTTTTTCTTGTCGTAACTAACATGCCGTTTGAATTAAATGAATTTAAAATGATTAAATTTAAAATTATAGAATTTTAAAATGTTAAGGAGGATGTGTGGATATAAAATGTGGATAAATGTGAAGTATACATCTGTTTAATTATTTTATCCAAACATAATATGAGAGGATTTCTAAATTTAAATCCTAAATTTTGACTCAACACTTACGGCATTAAACATCAAAAAGTAATACAATGCGAAGATTCAAAGAACCAATTTTGTAAGAGTCAATTTTATGACACGGTGTTACATATTTAAAACAGACAAATATTAGTTTTTTCTTAAAAAATACAACAATATTGTTATTTTTTTCTAACGTTTTAATACAAACATACATACATATAGCTAATTTTGATTTATCATCTAATAATTGTAGTTTTAGATTTATTTATTGAAAGATAGTGATTTCATTATTTATTTTACTTAAAAATTTTCTCTAGGAAATGATATTTCTTCTTTTTATACACACTTCACTTTCATTATAAAAGACCTCACATTTATGAACTTTTGACTCAAATCAACCATTATATACCAACGCCAGAAACAATAAAAATCACGAAGTTTAAAACATAATGTTCAATTATTACCTATGATTTTGTAATTTAGTTGTATTGATAAATTTAGTTTTTTTAAATGAATCCATTACATGATTTTTGATTCACTTGTTTTAATGGATAAATTTGAAAATATTGTTGTTACCTTTGTGATTTTTTTTGGATAATTAAATTCTTAAATTAACAGAAAGAGATCAAATAAATAAAAAGTTATATATAAAAAAAAAAAAGAAGAAGAAAAAAACCTTTAAGGACCGTTTGGTTAGTATTTTTTTTATGAGATTTGTATTATAGCAAAATATTGGTATTGTCTATATCTATATTTGAATTTTAATGGGTTTATCATGAAGAAAATAGTATGTTTTTATCACTCTATATTATTTTTTCTTATAAGAGTTTTTAAGTTTTTTATGGTTTGGTAATATTTGGCTATTAGAACTTAGGTTTGTAGTTTTAAAAAAAAGTTGATTTACTAATTATAACCGGTCTCTATCAGTCAAATTTTATAAAACAAAAAAAAAGTGAACTTGAGAATTTTTTTAAAATAAAAATAACATTGATGAATGAAAACGCAAAAACCATGAAATATATTGATTTTTTTCATAATAAACTCTATTTTAATTCATGTTTGGTTGACATTAAATATAATTAGAATATGATGCTAAGATTTCAAACGCCTTTATAATGCCACCCACAACACAAAACACCACACCTGAAACTGTATCTAACACCGTATATTATCCACGACTCTAGATAGACCTTTGCACAACAATGAAAATAAGACTAAATTTGTAATAAACAAAAACTACATTAAACATTTTTAGTGTTATAGTCAAACCACATGAGCCATTATTGTAATTAACTCTATAAATTAATATTAGTAGTTTTAATTTTAAGTTTATACATATTTTACAATCACATAATAGTTTATTTAAAAAATCATATAACACGTGAGTTTATAAAAAAAGAAATTTATAGTAACTATGAAATGTAAAAAATAAAATGCGTTTGATTTTTTAAAAGCAATTTAATTCTATAAACTATTTGCATTTCTACTATATACATTTACGGAAGTGAAGGTTGTCGTTCAATCATTTTGAATGTCGTTTTGGAGCCTTCAATTATTAACTTATTATCCATAGCTAAGGTTTTATCCTCTGCAACCTTCATTTGATTACAACCTATATCATTTGCTCATTTGCCCAATATAAGGTTTCCAGATAAACTTAGCCATTTGATGCCTTCTTACTTTCTAGGCTTGCTGACCCAAGATGATTATCTTTGATTTTTGATTATTTATGTAAAAACAAATAGAGTTGAAACAGATGAATGGAGAAAAATATAAAGGCAAACATTAAATATGCAGCTACCAATCGTTGTTTTTTTTTTTCCACCTCTACTATCGGCGATCAAGGGCTAGTGATGGACGAAAAGGAAGAGATGTATTAAAACACACCTTACTGCCTTGTTGTACGGTCACCACCTCTCCCATGCCATCTCCGGTCACCTTTCATCAACAGTATTTTGCATATGAGATTAAAAAAAGTAAAAATCACATTTTCTATCTTAGAGTTGATGAGATAGAAATATAGAAATGATGAAGAAATGATAACTTCAACAAATTTTTTTCAATGGACCTTTTAGAGGGTATTTATTAAATTGGTAGAGTTTAGAAACGAGGATATCGTTTGGTTTTCAGAATTTGAAGAACAAACGGTTAATATGAATGACCCAAAACAATCAGAGTGAAACCAAGCACAGTTTCGTAAACCAATGATAGCAAAAAGTAGGGATGAGTAATATATTCATTTTACCCGAACCGAACCGAATAGGACCGGACCGTTCCATTTTTTGGATTGGTTTTTAGTTCCTATAAATCCTACAATTCGATTTTCGGTTCCAGGGTTTGATCTGGTCCGCTTTTCTTTTGTACTGGTCCAGACTGGAACCGGACCGGACCACTTCATATTCAAGACGATTCTTGGTTTTGCACATTTTTGGTTTCCGGGTAAATTGGGTTCGGGCTAGTTCCGGAACCAAACTCATCCCTAATAGAAATGATGTTTTTGTTTGGTAATTTTTTGTTATTATTTTTAATATATAACAAAAGTAAAATCAACTGTAATGTGTAAAACTAAATTTATAAATCACTTCATCTATTTTATTAAAAAAAAATGCATGTCAAGAAAAAGTAATCGGCTAGATAAATCTCAGGTCAATGTTTTTTAAAAAAGAGGTATACGTTTGAATAACACAAAAGCTGTTGACATTATAAAAACACATTTTTTTTATAGTTATAAAATGTATATTTATTTAATTATTTATTAGTTATGTAAATTTTAATTTATTTAATTTATAGTTTCAAAAATAAATTGTTAATATTACCTACGTTTAACTCATCATTTTTCAATACCAAAACTCATCTGCACGTATGTTTGTGCAAATTTTAATTTTATTTCTCTATATTTAAATTAAGTTTTATATTTGTGTATTAGTTTGTTTTCGTCTTTTCGAATGCTTCTATCAAATGTGTTATATGATACAACTATACAAGAACATCTCAAATCTCAAGCAGTCAAAAGTCAAAACTTGCTTATAAGATATTATAATTATATGTATCTTTTAGTTTTTTTTTTCTAATTAAATGTTGTCTTTCAAAAAAAAAAAAAAAAAAAAAAACAAATGATAAACATTACTAAATTTGATTATCAACTTTTGTTTTTATATGTTGAATAGTCTCTATTATGATTACTAGTTTTGGTTATCCCACATAGATAACGAGATGAAAAATAAAGATGTTTATAAGTCCAAATATATTTTACGTATCTGAATTACATACAATACATATGCAGTGGACTTATATATTATAAAATCAAGACTTAGCACTTATACATACAATGCTCAGATGGCAGTTAATTTAGGCGGGAATCAACTTTCAATTTTTTGGAGGGAAAATCTTAACCGCCTTTAACTGTTTTCCCCAGGCTTATAATTATGTGCAACATCTGTTTTTGGGTCTCCTCTGTTTTTCGTTTCCTTCTATGTCTATCAAACTACAATAATGTTCGTGAGAGTAATCATAGGATCGTTGCTTATGGTTTCTTAAAATCAAGGAAATCCTGGGAGGAATTTAGTCGTTAACCATCAACGACGTTGTGGGACTAAATATCCTTTAGGACAGTGTTTAAACACGTCCTTGATTTATTCTTTCTTTTCTACAAAATTCTCTAACATTATATGTATAAATTATTAAGAATGAGCATGGTTCAATAAAAATTTGTTTTTACCAAAAACCAAAATTCAAAATTTTGGTTTTTAGTTTTTTCAAAAACTTATTCTGTTCAGTTTTGGTTTCTTTGTTATCTTTTATCCTTTATTTAAAAAATTTTGATGGTGATGCTTGAATTATATTGTACATTTAATATTTAAATCAAATGAATTTAAAGTTAATTATATCTTTTTTTTTTAATATTGATTACTTATAATTTTAATTTATTGTACTTATTTAATTAATTTTATTAATATTTTTAATTTTTGTTAACCTAAATTTATTTTTTTCTAATATTAAGAATACCATTAAACATTTAGAAAATATAATATCATAAACCTTACTATGTTTTTGTTTTTTATATTTCAAAATTTTAACACTTAGACGGCGTTGGGTTTATAGTTTTTTTCATGATATTTGTATTCTGTTAAAAGATTTGCATAATGCATCATTTTTATCAGAATTTTGTTAAACGATTTGCATTATATTTTAAAAAACTAATCTAAAGAATGCAATTGTATTTGAGATTTAAAATTCTAGAAGAGAAACTGGACATTTAAATAACAAAGAATGATGTGATTTAAGAAACTCTGAGATTTTAAATCATTATTTTAATTTGCGAATCAAATATTAGATTTTAAATGCAAATACTAGTAAATCTCAGAAAATTCACGAACCAAATGACCCTTACATTTCATTCCGCTGCTTTATGAAAAATAGATAAATTATTTGTGATTCAACTATTAAAAGTTTTAATTGAATTTAGTATCAACTTATTTTTTATATTTTTAAATCAATCTATTAATTTGTTCAAAGAAAAACATGATATTAAATATCGCAGCAACGCATCGAGGTGACGTATCTCGTTTTTAGACAAAAAGAGGAAACATGAGGATCGAAAAAGCTCGTCATTCCCGACCCACCCAGCATCAAGTAAAATTAGTAAAAGATTCTTTTTCTCATAAGAAAACGAAAATGAAAAAGATTTATATAAAAAAGTTATCTTTTTTCTTGATTTGCACATGACCTTTTTTATTTTAAAAATAGAACCAGTTCTTTTTCTATTCCAAGAATCCAAACCAATTCCAATCTGATGACCCCATAACGCATTTAATGATTTTGAAAAACAATAATTAAAGAATGCGACAACTTAAAAACCCAATACCCTGCAATAATGTTATAAATTCTCTCAAAATCTCTGCAATTCAGTCTGGTTTTGTTTTGTTGTTAATTTATTTGTAGATTTCATTCGTGTCTTTATCCGCAATGGAAGCTTCGGATGCATAGAAGAGAGCAGAAAGACTGTTAACCTCATTTCCAGATCTTGATTTCTTCATGTTCATGTAAGTTTCTACTGATTTGGGTCTGTTTACTTTGATGTATTCTTGAAGATTTATCTGGGTTATGAATTTTATGCGTGTTTTGATACGAAATTATAAGTTGAAAGAGACAATTGACTGTTTTTGTTAAAAGTCAATGCTGAAGACTTTGGGTTGGTGACATATATAATGCTAACAACGGAATACCTAGGGTCTAATTTGTACCAATGTAGCTACATTATTTGTTAATTCATGGGTATTTCATCCGGGATTCGGTAAGTTTGATTGCATTGACTCTAGATATGCGAGTATTACGAGTCAAAATCAGAAAATTGAGATTCTTCTTAGATTGCATTGATTCTAGATATGTGTTCCTGCTAATGAATGATGGTGTGTTATTTAATTACTGTGTTCTTCTTAGCAGTGTTCCCTCTCAAGATAAAGCCCACTATTGGGAATTTGGGATTATAAATATAGTACTTCTCAAATTTGTTTCATCAGCTTCTTTATATCTGAAATTTTTGCAATTGGTCAAACTTTCTCTATGAATACCATATAGTTCGCTTCCTGCCTCCACTCACATAAAATTTACAGGTTTAAGACCCACATTTCCTGTTCATTATTGGTTGTGGATCCTGAGTTCATTTAAGAATATAACACTTATAACTATATCAAATTTGAAGTTAAAACTAATCCTGCATTTTTAGAAAAGGTCAAAAATCAACTCAAGGGAGGAGTATCACATTTATACTTTGCAAGCAAGCCCAAAGGTGTGGTTGGTGGCTCATTAGATTGTTTTTTGTTATTTAGATGATTTTAAAGCTACTGATGCCTTTCTAAGCAATGCATCATGATTTATTAGAAATTTGAAGGTATTGTGATCTCAGTTTTCTCCCAGATTGGCAGGACCCACAAATTATTTAACGTGGAGGCAAACTTCAAACTCAAAAAAGTTCTTATATTATCAAGAGTTAGATACGTAAATTAAGTATAATATAAGGGCAAAATTACCAAAATTACCCTTCAGTTTTATATTTTTTAATAAAATATTTTTATCCGGTGAGGGCAGCCCACGTTGCCCTTCACCTTGACAGATACCTCAATTCTTTATTTATCATCTCGGAAGCTCATTGGCTTTATCATAGTTATACCTTACTCTTTGCTGTAAATTTATAGTAGGGAAAGCTTGTGCACAAAGTTGATCTTGGTATTTCATTAAGATACATATAATTCTGTTTGGTAGGCTTATTGCTGAATGCTTTGCAGATGTTATCTTGTTTCCGGATAAATTTCTGAACCCGGCTCCTCACTCTGATGCAAATATGAGAGTGGAGAAACAAGGTTCCAGGAGCATAGGAAGTCGTTACATTGGTGGTTTTGTCCATTTGTTTGATTGGAATGCAACATCAAGTAAAAAGTTGTTACCTAGAACTCCCGATTTATCAGGTATTAATGAACTCGTTGCTCTGAAAAAGCTTTGAGTGGACATTGAAACGTATAAGAATCTTTCATGCATTTTGATAATATTTGGCTTTTGGCCTTTGTTTCCTAACCTTCAATTTAAATTCTTATAGAGGAACTGAAGCAGAAAGGGAGTAGCAATACAAACATGCCACTCACTCGGTTTCATCCGGTTTTTTCCCTCTACATCTTTGTACTTTCATCAACTACAGTGTGTTTAAATCTACACGAATTCATATTGATTATGCTGAAAAACGAAATGTTTGAACGTTAAAGTCAAAGCAAGATATGGTTATGAACAATATTACGATATTAGAGCCTGCAATTTACAAGTTGATCAGTTTAATTTTTGTAAAGCAGTTTAACTCATTTTGTATAGGCTATTGAAGATTACACGTCAAGTAGTTCAATGCTTCAAGGTCATGCATCTTCACCAGTCGATGAAGTTGGTTATCGTAAAGCCCCCGGGGTAGTTGCTAGGCTTATGGGGTTGAATTCTCTGCCAAATTCAAATTTCTCTACGGACCACTCAAATCGATTTTCTGACTCTCAATCCATGCAAGATTCTTCTGCATTGAATGCTAGAAAAAGCCCTGAACTTGATCAGAAAGTTTACCACCAAATGGAGCGAAAACATAGAGCGATCAAGAAGTTTCAAACTGAAAGTTTACCTCCAAAATCTGCTAGATCAGTTCCCATCACCCAACACAAGCTCTTGTCTCCTGTGAAGAACTCCCGCTTTGTGTCCTTAGATGACCCAGCTCGAATAATGGAAGCAGCATCGAAAATTCCTCTTGTCCGATCATCCACATTGTCAACTCCGGTTCCTTTTTCCACTAAACAATCATCCAAGGTTTCTGAGAACAGTGGTCGATCAACGATTTTGGATCAGGGTCTGTACAAAATTTCCATGTGATCCAGTGATCCACTATAATACCAATATTTCATTTTTTATTCTTTTGCACTACAATGATACCATTTTTTTTACAGGCAGTGCACGTTTAGATCTGCCCCGAAGACCAGTGGAGTCAAATGCTGCTAGGAATCTGAAAGGGCAATCAATGAACAAGAGCTGGGACGGTTGTTTAAACCCAAAATCGTTCCTGGAAGAAGGAAAAAAGACTGTTTCGTTGGCTCTCCAGGCAAAGGTTAATGTTAAAAAGAGAGATGGTGTTATATTAAATGGCAGGAGAAGTTTGTATGGAGCGGAATCAGTCGATTGTCAACCGAATACTCAAAAGAGCACACTCAAGAAACCTACAAAGAGTGTGCTAAAACAGAACAACCAGAAACAGAACGGTTTGCTTGTTAGAGGAAAGTCTGCTGCAAAATCATCAGCATCTCCTATCAACTCACAATATCGAAAACCAGTTCCTGAGAATAGTTCGAATGATATTTCCTTCCACCCTACAAACAAAACTGTCAATCGTAGGAAACGTTTTCCGGAAGATGTTAAGAACAAGGTTCGTGATAAAAACAATAGAAGTGGAAATACAGTTAAATCTAATGGATTGGATGTTGTCTCCTTTACATTCACGTCCCCATTTTCACGCTCAGCAGAGAAAAAGTACACATTTTTGGCTGATAATCATGGGAAAAATGCACTTATTGACTTCTATGGGAACATAAATAGTTTGAATTCAGCAACTGAAGGTGATTCTTTGATCACCTTTCTTGACCAAAAACTAAAGAAATTAACTGCTTCTAGTTCCCCTTCTGTTTCTCGAGAATCATCGACTAATTGCAGAGCAAGAATCAGCAGAACTCCAATATTCCAAGATAAGAAAAATCGACATAGCATCAGCAAAGATGATTTGCTTTGTAGGTTCTCTTCAAATGATCACCAGGTATGTCATTGTGTACATACTCTTGATGTAACTTGCAATCGATTAACATGGTCTTTTGTGATGCTTTTAGGTAGCTGAAGAAACATCAGAATACAGAAAGTTGGCCGGTGATTGCCATCCAAGCATGATCTCTCTAACTGGACCTTGTTTTCTTGTGGAAAGATGCGTTTCTTCATATACTGCTGATACTTATGGCACTAATGGTAAAGTCATAGATCATAAATTTGTGTTACTACAGTTTATAAATGTATTGATGCAGGATGGAAATATAAACACACACTGTAGAGAGAGTTGATATAATTCGTAAAGCGCTTTTCTAGGCAAACACGTCTCCATCATATAGAATGCTATGAAATAGCTGTTTAAGCAGGTTTGGTAAAGGGTTACTTGCATAAAAATGTAATGTAGTTTTGACTGATTTTTATTTCAGGTAACAATGTATTTTTACAAAGTTTATAAAGGGTAATTCACCTGTTTTTAGGGGCACTTTTTTTTTTTTAACCGCAAACTAACCTAGTCCTACTCCTAAACTACTTATTTGCCCCAAACTTCAAAACTTACTTTCACCACCTAAATTCAAACTTGCCTCCGACGGGATTCGAACGCCTGACCTCTCACTTGCATATCACCCCTCATACCAGATGGACTAAACCCAACTGGTTTTTTTAGGGGCACTAGACCACTAAAAATGACTATATTTACCATTTCTAAATATTTTAAAAATACGTTGTATTCTTTGGGGGCAAATTTAGTCTTTTATGTGAAATGGAACTTTGCTATAAGTTCATTACCTTTTTATGCAAGTACCCCTTTGGTACAAATTTCAAAATCAGCCTTAAAAAGTGAATTTTTCTTCATGAAACAGAGTATGATCATAGGAAAATTTTGACTTCACACGACTTACATTAAAAACGAAATATAATGAAAACATTGAAATTCAGGGGGAAATTAAATTGGAGCCCATACGATAGTATTTCCCCTGGAATGTGGTCATTTGACTCTTATTGGGTGGCTGGTTGCGGGCTCCATAACTCCTTCTGCATAAAAATTATGCACATTTGCAAATCAAGCATTCCTGACATGTATGCATGCTCTTACTGTTCCGTGAACATCTCTGCTAGACAGCTAGTTGTTCAATTTGTTTGCATTATGTTTTCCTTCTATAAATCCGTTGTTTAAATCTCAAGAACTTGGTGCAGTTTATTCAAAGAAATCCACAATGATGGAAGTTGATCCCAAGTTATTTAACTTGGAGCGGTGCACCAACTCAGAATCAGGTTATGTGAACGACATACTTACTGATATCGAGTTCATGTTTGAGAATTTCACCTTAGGCAGAAGTCAAAAGATTGTGAACCCACATCTATTTGATCAATTGGAAGCTCAAAGGCATGTTCTTGAGGAGCAAGATGAGCATGAGCCTGAATTAAGACGTAAGCTCATATTTGACTGTGTTAGTGAGTGTGTGGACTCAAGATGTAGAGTTTGGCAACGAGGACTAGCAGCCGTGAGAAGAAAAGATCTGTTAGCTAAACAAGTGTGTAACAAGATCTCGGGGTGGGAACAGATGAAAGATTGTATGGTGGATGAACTCGTAGACAAGGACATGAGCAGTGATCCACACAAAAAATGGCTTGATTTCGATGTTGAATCATTCGAACTTGGAGTAGAGATTGAGAGGCGATTGTTTGGTTCTTTAATCAATGAAGCGCTTGATGATATCGTGGTACTATAGGCATGACTTAAAAGTTGGCCTGGAATTTCGTTGATTTTCATCATATCCATTATACACCCCCGCCGCCCCTTTTTTGGGTTGTTTTTATTGCATATTCTTGTAAATGATAATAAGCAAATTGCCGCTGTAAATGGTTTTGACTGATCTAGGTATCTATGTTTCATGCATAATGTATTCTAGTGTTTTGAGTTGTAGACCTGGGGATCCAAATGTATCTTATAGTTCCTACATTGCAGGTTTGATCATATCACAGGTCGAATAATTCTATAATATCAGATAACTAAAGCCCCGTTTGGTATAGTGGAATCGAGGTATCAAAATGCTCAAATGCTTAAAATTGATTGTACTGCATGCTTACATTATACATGGCTGTGTTGCGCACTTATGTAGATATACATCATACATGGAGTTCCAAAATCTTACAATCTAACAATAACCCAAATCGATTGATATATTCATCTCTATTGTGTAATTCTAAAAAAACATCAGCTTGATAATTAGTAGTTCCATGACCAAAGAAACATACCATCATCATGATCACCATTATCACACATATTAAAACCTTCAAACCCAAACCCAATATCCCAATCACTCACTAGATCTTCATCAAAACTAAACCCCATGAGTTTTGATGAATTTGAACTCAAGTATTCATCATCAATCATATTGGATGTGTCAAAGTCAACTTCAGTCAAGCTTTTTCTAGTTTTATCCTGATCATGAACCATCAAAATCCCATTTGAGTCCATGGCAATGGCATAACCTCCAATCATGTCCATTGATTCATCATCTTTAAACGTTAATTCATCGAATTCTGTCACCTTATAGATCTCATTCGAACACATTTGGATTTGGCTAGTGCTATCTTTGATGTTTTCATCGACAGGAGTCAAATTCTTTCCCATTTTCCTATCATCGGGTTTCCCCATTGTGGGCATGGCTGAATTACTGACCACTCTATGGTAGTTGTACTTTTTAGCCACACAACCAAGCCTTGGCTCTGTTTGATAGACCATGTTGTCAGTACTATCGACAGAAGGTAGTGTCGTCGAGTGGGTTTTAGTTTTTTGGAAGAATGTGTAGGTTTTGCGGCTCAAATGAGAATTCCAATAGTTCTTAATCTCATTGTCTGTTCGTCCTGGTAAGTGATGAGCTATTGTAGACCACCTACGTACAAACATATATATGTAATGTACATACAAGTTATTTAAAAGACAAATAGTTACATATATGCACACACATATGTGTATATATACATACTTGTTACCCAAAGATGTATGTAACTTGATGATTATTTCATCTTCTTCACGAGTAAAATTGCCTCTCTTTAAATCCCCTCTTAAGTAATTGATCCATCGTAGCCTGCAACTTTTTCCACATCTCAATAAACCTTTTCAAGATCCAACAACAATTTGTTTATTAGTATAATCAAAACAAAAATTAACAAGGGTAAGTGGTTGTTTGTTTACTTCTTAACGGATCATTAAGAGGCTCGTTCAAAGGTTAAACCACCTCTTAATAATGATTTCATTCAACACTAAACAAACAATGGCTAAGTAACTGTAGCGGTAACTTTTTACAAAAATATGTTGATGTGTATATAAAATAAGAAATTGTATGGTTAATACATCGATCACCTGCATTCTTGGGTAAGGACCTCCAAGAACCATGGCCATTGGCTTGAATGTATTGAATCAAGATTTCATCTTCTTCACTTGTCCATCTTCCTCTTCTCAACCCTACTTTCTCACAACATGGTGTTCTTCCCATTTTCATCGGCCCTTCAATTCGATCGACAATGCCATTTGCTGGCTTTCTATACTCGATCATGCATTAATTCATCTTTCTCAATTGATTGCGATGTTTCTTAAAGATAAAAGTAACGCGCGTTTAATTTGTTCATAGTAATCGTTGTGGTACAACATCCATCAATTATTTGCATACTCTATATTATCATTGCGGATTGCTCCTTTCTCCATCGAAAATGAAATTAATGCAATATCTATACATATGCATGTGATTTTTTTAAACGTACTTCATAGAATATTTTCTTTTATTCCAATTTTATTTCTAGGGTTAATTTTGAGAAAATCTCACGGACTTTCATGCAATTATCGATTAAGTCACTGAACTTTTTTCCTAATTAAGTATTTAAGTCCCTAAACAAAGTTTGTCTTATTCAAAGCTATATATTTTAAACATGTTACATGCTTAACAGATAAAACAATTAGTTCATCGGATAGTTTATTATTAAAAAAAACAATTACCCGTTAGTGAACTGCTAAACAAGTCAAATATATAGTTTTGAATAAGACAAAAACTGTCTAGGGACTTAAACACTTGAAAAAAAAAATACATTGACTTAATCGATAATTTTATGAAAGCTCGTAGTGATTTTTCAATATTAACCCTTAATTCTAATAGATTTGTAAATAATTAAATTTAATTACCACCTAATTAAATTTAACCATTATGAAAGTATCATCAAAAAGAAATCTAACCAAATGATTTTAATAACTTCTCGATTTAACCCATGATCTAATTCAAAATGATTTCTTATGAACTATTTATTAATCATATTGAATTAATTCTTACATATTATACAATTTCGAAGTACAACTAATAATAGGTATTAAATAAAAGTATCAGTAATTATTTAAAATATGGTTTAAGGTATATTCATACATTCATTATTTTTTTTTTATCTTTTTTGGGTTTAATATGAAAAACAAACCAACATGTTTTTCACATTTTTGCGGTTTAGTCAATCCGTGTTATTTTTTACCAATAGAATCTTTAAGTAATAGATTTGTTTGTGTGTGATTTTTGGGAAGTTCTCTTTATTTTCTCAAAACATTCTTCAAGTTTGTGGATTTTTAGGAGAAAAACATTGAAAACATGTTGGTTTTTGTGGAAAAAGTCAGGGTTGATTATGAAAAAAAACAGAACTTTTCCGAAAACCAAATTGAAAACAATATTTTAAGGACTTTATTAGGAAAAAATAACACGGAGGCATTGAATGCTCGTTATTGACTATCTAACATGGATCTATCTTGCATCCATTATGTCTTTTAACATAATCACTAGATTGAATGTTCATTATTGATTATCTAATAAAAATTATCATCTCATTGATTTAATGTTTTTTAACGGTTATAAAATAATAATTATTAAGTAATTATCCTAAAATGGTAACATAAAAGATTACTACGTAGGAAATCTGATTTTAATAATTTCTCTAAAATAATAGCATAAAAGGTTTATCATACAGTATTTTTATAATTTTTACGATTATAAAAGTTATAACTTTTTTTTAATTATCATTAATTATAAAATTCATAGCAATATGTTATTATTATATTTATTTTAAAAAACAACATACTTTTAAATATACTCATGTATCACGTTAGTAAATAAACTAGCAATAATAATAATAATTAAACACTTCAGACATTAAATTAAGCCACATGGAAAACCAAATAAATAAATTTAAGTTGGATGTATAAAGTGAATTAGCGAGCATATGATAAATAACTTGTACCAAAGATTAATTCCAACTATATCTGGCAATGTTATCTACACCTCTTGCACGTAGAAAGGTGATCACCGGTACTTTTTTACCAAAGACACGTAGAAACCAATCACTATTGGTCCCATATACACGCATATAAATATATATATATATATATATATATATATATATATATATATATATATATATATATATATATATATATATATATATATATATATATATATATATATATATATATATTTAGGTTCAAGTGAGTACCACCTCTAATGCAGCGCACCAGAAGATACCACCCTTAAAAGTAATTTTTTTGAAATTTTTTTCATGAACATGTTCTAATTAACATTACACAGATCATATGTGAATTTCACGCAAATCCGAACACTCTAAGTGCATGAAAACACACATCACATAAATGCATGTTCACATGTCTTCAAAATTATGTAAGTGTGTGTTCACATCATTTTTTAGGAGCTAGAAGATGTGAATGTATGTGAAATTTACATACGATCTTCATAATGTTAATTAAAACATGTTTATGAAAAAAAAAATTTAAAAAGTTTTTTTAAAGGTGGTACCTTCTGGTGTGCTGCATTTGGATGGTACTCTCTCGAACCATATTCTATATATATATATATATATATATATATATATATATATATATATATATATATATATATATATATATATATATATATATATATATATGTGTGTGTGTGTGTGTGTGTGTGTGTGTGTGTGTGGAGAGAGGTGTCAGGTCATGTAAAAATGTTTTTTACCGTAAGAACCTCTAAATGCACAAATTTATATAGAAAATACGAAATATTTTGGACATGAAATTTATGAATATAATTTTTCATACTTGTGAAATTTTTCAAAAAAATTGATTTTTTTTAATATAAATTTGTGCATCTAGAGGTTCTTACGGTAAGAATTGTTCTTACTGAAACTCAATTATATATATAGCAATTAAATAAGTTTTTTTTTTTTTTTTTTTGAAAAGTTAAATGAAAATTTTGGAAATTTTGTGAAACTAAACACACCCTTTCATAGCAATTAAATCAAGATACATTACCCAGTATTTTGTGAAACTAAGCATCCATCCTTCGGATTCCAACCAAAGATTGATCATCCTTAACAAGTTTCAGATCTCTACATGTGAATCTAACAAAACACACCACAATTCATATTTTATAGCAATTAAATCAAGATACATTACCAAAGATTGATCATCTCCCAACAACACACTTTGTAATTTGTACAATGCCACATCATAACTTGCTCATCTTAACAGCTCCCATTTCCTTTGCCTTGGCACGTAGCAAGTGTTTCTGAACCTTTCCTGTTGCAGTCTTTGGCAATGGACCAAAAACTACAGACTTCGGCACCCAATATGCTGGCATTTTCGCACGACAAAACTTCATTATATCCTCAGCAATTCTACTTTCATCCAGTTTCTCGCCACCTTCTTTTAAGGTCACAAACGCGCAAGGGGCCTCACCCCATTTATCGTCAGGTCTCGCCACCACAGATGCTTCAGCAATCATCGGATGCTGATATAAGGTATTCTCAACCTCGACACTACTAATGTTCTCGCCTCCAGATATGATAATGTCCTTAGACCGATCTTTGATCTCGATATAACCATCTGGGTGCTTCACAGCAAGGTCACCTGAGTGAAACCACCCATTTGTGAAAGCCTCGGAGTTCGCTTTAGGGTTCTTTAAGTAGCCCTTCATCACAATGTTTCCACGAAACACGATTTCGCCGACTGTGGTTCCATCAGGTGGAACCGGTCTCATCGTTTGGGTGTCAACGACTTCAAGACCTTCCAAGGCAGTATATGGGACTCCTTGGCGTGCATTTAGTTTGGCTTGTGTTTCAGGAGGGAGGTGGTCCCATTCGGGCTTCCATGCACATATAGTTGATGGACCGTACGTTTCTGAGAGCCCGTAGGTGTGTGTCACGCGAAACCCATGCTGGGACATTTTGAATAGGACAGAAGGAGGTGGGGCAGCTCCGGCTGTCATGACATGGACAAGTCGAGCAAGTGGGAGGATGGTGTCTTTAGGCGGGGCATTTACTATTGTGTTGAGAACCACTGGGGCGGCACAGAAATGGGTGACACCAAGATTAGCTATAGCTGAGTAAACACCTTTTGCAGTCACCTGTATAAAACATAGCAGCACCAATCGAGTTTAGTAAGATACCAGTTATGCAGCATATGTATCAAAAAGCAATGCATTTGTTACTTATAGCATATGTAAAGAGAGGAGGTACCTGTCGTAGGCATATGTTTGTCCCACAGATAGCAGCAAGAGTCCATGTGAAACACCAACCATTGCAATGAAACATAGGCAAAGTCCACAGGTAAACGGCTCCTTCTGGTATGCCCCACACCACAGTGTTACTCGTTGACGCAAGATAAGCACCACGATGATGCAACACTACTCCTTTAGGACTAGATGTTGTACCTGAAGTATAACCCAACGCGATACTATGCCACTCATCTTGTGGCGGTTTCCATGCAAATTCAGGGTCACCGGATTCGATAAACTTCTCATATTCAATGGCCCCTCTTGCTAGAGCATATTGGAGATTTTTCGGATCACATTCGCTGCTTTCATCCCCAATCACAATTAGAAGCGGCGGCTTGAAATTGCTTCGCATTTTTTGTTTAAGAATCTTCAAAGCTTCTTCGGCCAGTCTGAAAAACTCTTGATCGACCATTATGACTGCAGATGCTGAGTGCTCTAGAAGGAAACCAATAGTTGGTGCATTTAAACGAATGTTCACTGCATTTATGACTGCTCCACTCATTGGAACTCCAAAATGGGCTTCGTACATGGCTGGGATGTTTGGTGCAATCACTGCTACCTGCCAATAAAAGTATGAAGAGTGCCACAGATTGAAAACAAGTTTGGTTTGTTTTACTAAAAAGGGAGCCAAAGATACATAAGTCCCAGCCAAGTTTGCAATGCCACAACCTATCTTGTTCAGTTTGAAATCCTATTCCCTCTGTCCCAAAAAAGAAATGCCACACTTTTTATTTGCCCCAGAAATGCAACAATTCGTTATTTTTGGGAAAGATCTATTCATAGATTTACCTGTTTGCCCATCAGCAATCTTTAAAAGATATTGGTGTGTTGATTGTGGTCCACAACACAAGTTTCTTAAAGTTCTCGTATTTGTGTATTTTAGGTGTTTGACAAGTAGTTAAAAGACTTGTATATATTAAACAGTGTGCCTAAGTCAAATGTTGAGACGAGAGCATTAGTTATTAGTTATGTTGCAAGTGTATCTCTACATTAAAAGACTTCCACAGAATTCTCTGAACGTTACATAATTACATATCTTAAGAAAAATAGTAAATTTAATAGCAAAAAGCATACATTACTGGTATTATTCATAATTATAATTATTACAAGTACATAGAGCAAGTAAAACTCACGTCCATATGGTCAGCTGTTTAGTAACGACCCAGTAACAAAAGTAGTAAACGAGTCTATCTTGAACAAGTTATACGACTCTATCTCAAACAAGTCAATGATCATAATCTTTTAGTTTGCAGTTTTATGATGATGCCTGAAATGGCTACTAGCAAAGTCAAACAGATTATCTTTGGAAGATATGATCTCCTATCACAACACCCTGCCCTGATCCAATCAGCTGTTCAAAATCATAACAGGTTTTTTACTTCAGGATCATATTCCAGACATCATGCAACTATTATCAATCAACAATAAGTATATTCACTTTATTTCATAAATGGGATGCTTATTACAACAATTTTATGCCCTATATATACTTTATGAACCGGTGCCTTCTAAGGGGTGTGTTGGTTATTAACTAACACAACTTTTCGCAAACAGTCACAACCCTTCGCAACTGTCATGTAACTTACTTCCTAATGAATACCAATTTTATACTAACACCCCATATACTTTAAGTAATTACATAAATGACTAACTATTATATAACTTTTGCTTATTATGTCCAACATCAGCAAATTCATAAAATCGATCTAGAAATTAAGCTAGTATGTGTCTAATCAGAAGTTGTAAGAGTTTAGCAAGACAACTTGTGTAAGTTTAATAGTGAGTTAGAACTTTTGCATGATGATTTTTTATAGCTAAATTTGTGCATTCCTTGTCAAAAGTTGTGAAATCAGAAAGTTATTATGAAGAACAACAGTTTCAAAAGGCAGCTCGATCCATGCCTAACTAGCGTTTTTACCTTATGATGCTCGTCGTATGGTCGCTTAACTTACAGTGATAGATAAACAGACATGGCACACATAAATTTTTAGCCGGTTATCGAACCACGTTTTATTGATGGGTTTCAAAACCATACATCCATGAGTACAAACCAAAGACGGTGGTGCTTAGTATTTCAAACTAAAGTTGAGTGTAATTATTTTAATAAAATTTTTAGAGCAAATATGGCAAGAGAACTATACATGATTTTCAAATTCTACTTTTTGTGAACTTTTCAGGGCCAAAACACCAAGTTATGACAAGAAATCTCAATCTTCAAGCTAAATGGAACATTATTATCTAATAATAGCACTTTAATTATTATCTGATTACCTAATATTTACTAAACGTGCAATAACCGGTCGCCCTAATGCCCCTTCTTATTAAAGGTCAAAAAAAATCAATCGAACAGCAGCAAAGATTGGCAAGACTTTAATCATAATATGATAGCCCCACCGCCAAAAGTAAATAACAATTTTGCCTTTTCTGGTCAAACGTATTAATTACCGGATCAGAAATGCATATATTTTTTAAGTTCATAATTTTGATTTCCCTTTAAGGAATTTATATAAAACGTAAGATTGATGATCAACGATTACCTCAAAAGTCATCGTGATATCTACATATTCAATTGCATGGAGACATGGGAGTCGATAGATCAGAAGAGGAGAGTATTACCGTTGAACCGAATCCGACGGAGTTATTGGAAAGTGCAGAGGCTAAACGGCAGCAACGCTGGTAAGTATGTAGCCATGTGTACTGGGTGGAACCGTGCACCACCGATCTACGGTGGGGGTGAACCAGAGCAGCTCTCTTCAAAAACCAAAGCGGTGTTAGTGCAGTGTGGTTTGCTTCATTCTTCGGCAAATCATCTATGTCTCTCTCCTTCTCCATGACCATCGCCGTCTATCCCACTTTCTCTCTGTTTTGGTAATTATCAAATTTTGTGTGATGAAGATTCTTCTTACAGGCGACTCTTGCAGTCGACTCATTCTAGCCCCCTAGGTGGCGTTTGGTTCGTAGGATTTTAACAACTCATTTAGGATTTGGATTTAGAAATCCTTCTTTGTCATGTTTGGATAAAAACTAAAATGAAAGGATTTAGCTTCATTTACCCTCTGTTCTCGAACCAATTTAAACGGAAGAAAGGAAAAGAAAGTAGAAGAAAGTGGGAGAAAATAAAAAAAAGTTGTGTTCTTTTATCATTTATAAGGAAGGAAAGCAAGAGAAGAGGAAAGAAAGTTTCAATGGTTTTCTTTCCAAATGTTTCCTTCCAAATATGGGAAGAAAGTGAAGGAAAGAAAGATTAGTAAAGTGTTGTCTATGTAAATTACAAAGCAAACAAAAGGTTTTATTTTCTTTCCTCCCTTTCAAGAACATAAATTTTCTTTAATTCGTATTTCTTTCCTCCAGATTCAAGAACACAAATGCAAATATTATTTTCTCTTTCTCTTTCTTTCTTTCATGTTTGTTTCCTCCATCTTTCTTTCTCTTCTCTTCTCTTCTAATACGAGAACAGAGCGTTAGGATTTCACATTCCACAATTCTCCTCATTTCATAATGCACTCACCCCCTAATAATTTTAAAATCTCCTATCATTTTAAAATCCATCATTTTAAAATCATGCAATCCAAACGACACCTTACTTTATGTTTTTTTTGGTGTTTATGGGATTTTTGACTGGCCCCAGTGCACATGAATGTCACTTTGTCAAAAAAAAAAAAATATATATATAGAGTTAATTACAAAAATGGTCATCGTGGTTGTATCAAATTTTAAAATTGGTTCCTGAACTTTTAATTTTGCAAAATCGTTCATTATCATCAAGTTTACCTTCAAATTAGTCCATTATCCATCAACTTTTATTGAAATGCTCGTTTTGCCATTGTTTATATTTACACTTTTAACTCTTTCAATTACAAATCATTACCAACTCTTTATTTTAATAAAACAAATAGATATAAAAAAATAATAAAAATATGAATATTATTAATTAATTGGAAACAAATACAACAATCTTTTCCATTTTTTTTTAGTTTTTTATGTTATGTGTGTGTGTGTGTGTATATATATATAATATTTTAATCGGTTTGCGTCCTTTTGTTTATATTATATATACTATTTATAGTTTAAACTTAATAATATTTTAGAAACTTGAAAAACCCGATTTCCCCGACGAGGATGGAGCCAGTGATAGGGGAGAGGATTAAGAAGCGAGGATGAGAATGTGAACTGAGATCCCCGTCCCGCCTCATTGCCAGGCCAAAACACACACACACACATTATTAGAAATCAGTTTTTTACAATTAATTAGTCAATAAAAAAATAACAGATTTTACCATTTTGTTTTTCAAGGTCAACCTAATACCTTTTTTACCCTGTCATGGGGTGTAAATAGACTACCACATTATACACACACACGCACACACACACACATATATATATACACACACACATACATACATACAGAGGGGGTTTAATGGAAAACCAATATGCATCGAAAAATCTTGGAAAACCTCCATACACCTCCACAAAATGCATCACAATTTTCGCGTGATGCACCAAATTCCCCGCGTGATGCATCAAATTCCCGCGTGATGCATCGACTTTCTTCCAATGGCGGATGTAGTATTAAAATACGGGTGACACCTAGGATTTTTTAGTGACAACTACAAAAAATTTATAAAAGTATTATATCAAAATCTAATTTATATTTGTTGATTTCATTACCCAAACTTATTAAAATAATACCGAGTTTAATCATAAAAACTTAAAAGAAAAAAAGAAGCCAAATAGAAATAAAAATGATAAGAGACAAAATTCAAGAACCAGTCCAAAAGATTAAAAAATTGTGAAAAAAACTAGCACAAACCTTGTTGAAGATACCGTTCCAATTGGTTGAAAACCCCTAATTGATATTATCGCTTCTCATCGGTTATGGAGGTACTTAAATATATTGAAAAACCCCTGACCATGTGATTCTTTTCGGATCTTTGATGCATCAAAGTTATTAAGGTTGGCAGAGGTGTACCCGACTGATTTTAATTATGATGAGAATGCTAATCTTGTACATCAACTTGAATACTATATTGAGAATATGAAAGAGGATCCAATATTTTCTAATTTGAAAGGAGTTCGCAAGCTTGCTAAATTAATGGTGGAAATTAGGAATTATTTTTCGTATCCTTTGGTTTATCAATTGTTGAAGCTAATATTTGTTCTGTCGGTCGCAACTTGTAAGCGCGACAGTTGAGAAATAGTATTGTACTATGTACAATTTTAATTATAAAAATCTTGGTATTTGTTAATTTTGTGTTGGTAAACTGTTTCGGTGACCTGATCCATATTAAAAAAATATAACTATTAAACTGTATTATATCAAGAACCAACAACGAGATTTCAACAACTAATTTCATTCAATAACCCTAGATCACAACCGGCATAAGCCACCCTATTACTTTCATATAGAAAACTCACTACATCACACTATGAGACTTAATCAACAGATGAAGCTCACCCTCAATGAAAACCAGAGAATACAAGAAATCACCACTAAAACTTTTTAACTAAAAACTCAGAAGTTGCACACGACTAAAACTGTATAGATCGAAAATCTCTCCTTCAACATCACGCAGAAGCTCTCTTTAAATAGAGAGCCTAACAACCTGGTTGAACCTCAACCGATTAACAATCGAAGCAGACGAAAACCCTAAGAGCCGGAGCAAAGGGAATGCGCAGCAACCCAAGAAACACACAACAGATTATTAGATACATACCTGTAAACCTCTGGAAACTAGCCCACACTTAACTTGCAGAAACTTAGATACATACCTGTAAACCTCTGGGAACCTGGGCTTGGACCTAATAGCACAAAACTAGCCCACACTTAACTTGCAGTCCACTTTGCACAGCATGCACAACAGCCCAATTAATCAGCAGCCCAATTAATTCCTTTTAACATAAACTTACTTTAAAAAAGTGACATCGATAACAAAATATCCTAGGTCCGCCCATGCTTTCTGTGCCTGATTCAATGACTATACGGTGGTTTCCGGTTTTCTGATGCTCGTAGGTTTTTAATTGAATCCATTCTCTATGTACATGTATCTTAGGGGTATATATGGAATTTAACGGAAGTCATACACACGGGCTTAAAAACATTGGTATCAAGAAAACAATTTCTTCTTTCTTCCACTTTGACTACTCAACGTCTCAACCCATACTTATCAATTTCATTCTGATTTGGTTCATTACCATCATCTTCCTCCCCCGCTGGAAGAATCGAATTGAGCGGTCTTCTCTTCTTTGCCTGCTTCTGTAGATTATTAACTATCAATCTGATTTTGTGTACCAGAAATCAATCACAGTGATTGATTTTGGGTAACCACTACCCGGTGTTAGGTATTTTCTTTTTGTCCAATTTTGACTTGAGCATCTTGTTGTTCTTCCGGATTCCGATCAATCTTACTTAACTTTTCAAAATTCCTTGTGGTTTTCTTGGTTTGAATTAAAAATCTAGAATCTCTTTCTTGGAGATGGCTGCCGTGCCAGCAGGACTTGTTGGTTCAGAGATTCATGGCTTCAAAACTATGGAAGGTGCGACTTTGTTTCTGAGATTTTGTTGTTTAATATTTAATTATGAATACGTGTTCAAACGGGATTGCATTTATCAGTTATGACTCTGGTTGTGCTAGGATGTGCGTTTTGGGAGCGAATATGTGATATTGAAAATGTGCTTCAGCCCCTTGATTTCTAAGAATCACTTTACATAAAATAAGGCCATCCTGAATAATCAAACATATTTATTATCTAACCCCTAAAAATCAGTTAATCATAAACATAAATAGGCCATCCTGAAGCCAGAAATCGATTTTTGTGATAAATCTCAGCAATCAAAAATAAATTGACCCTACCTAATTTAAAAACACATTGATACAACCTATTTGTGTCACTGAAATTGTTGATTATGCTTATGTTTCAACTGGAACTGAAGAGACAAAGCTGCTACTATTCTCTATCCGTCATTAACTTTAGGCTGTTACTTAAATTAAAGTTAATTTCTAGTGATTGAGGAAGAGACAGTTTGCTAAGAAGTGGTAAGAGTCGCGAGTAGATATCATGATTAAATAGCTCATGGTTTAAACTTTAACCAACTGGCATTGGTTATTGTTGGGAAACCTACACCAAACTCACCACATTTGTTTTTTATGGTACGTTGATGTATCATGTATGTTCTATCTTCAAGTTAAAGAGGGAAAAATGGCAAGTTTGATGTAAAATTGATGGTTTTTGATTGATTATTTGTAGTGACTTGTGGCTATCTCTTTTATTTCGAAGACCCAGTATCGCCTCCTTTAGTTGATGCAACCTACAAACTAAAAATAAGCAGGATCTGAATTTAGCACCTCTAGTTTTTTTTTTGAGTAGCTCCAACCAATTGAGAAGCCAACCTGGGGGTGATTTGTTTCCTTTAGCTTAGCATTGAAGGGGGTAGTTCTTTTACTATGATTTAGGGTATGTTTGGCACGAATAACCGTAGCTTCGAGCTGAGGTTGTGAGCAGGAGCTTTTAGTAGTTGGAGCTTTTGGGAGCTGTAGTTTTTTAAAAGAGCTGGAGCCTTTTGTTTTAATAAATGTGTTTGGTTAAAATAGCTGTAGATGTAGCTTTTACTATTAAATGACATAAAAAGACATTGATATTAAATATATGTTGTACTTTATAATTATTTGGAGGGTAAAAAGGTAATTTTGTTTGACCAAAAGCTTAAGCTCGTTTTGAAAGCTACTTCTCGTAGCTTCTCATGAAAGAGCTTTAAGAGCTTTCAAATCCGAATCAAAAGCTTAAGCTCCTATTAACCAAACTAAGCTTTTGAGCTTTAGCTTCCAAAATCAAAAGCTGAAGCTGCTAAAAGCTCTAGCTCCTTGCCAAACGCACCCTTAATGATTGGAAACCAGGAGCTAGCAGCTGCAATCATGACGTGTACTTGAAAACTCTTTTACAATGGCTGGAAACTTATTCAGGGTCAAAACCGAGTTAAACTATCTAAGCAAGATGGGACTTTTCCCTAGAAAATTTGTTGGTTGTTTTGCCGAAAAACTAGTCATATAGTAGGTGCAAGTACATACAACTGTCTCTTTGGCATTTACACTTTTCATGGTTGCATAAAGTGGCATATATTTAGTTAGATTTTCATTCTAAGTTTTAGTTACTTCATACTAAACCCGATTCGTAACTCTGTTAACAGATTTGGATATGCCGAACATGATGGAGGAAGCAAAGACAAGATGGCTCAGGCCAAATGAGATTCATGCCATTCTTTATAACCACAAGTATTTCAACATCAGTGTGAAGCCGGTTAATTTGCCGCCAAGTAATTATGAAAAAGCTCATGCCGTTTTTAACATCACATTTACTATTGCTAGTGTCATCATGTGTTATGATTGTTGTAATCGTGTTTGAGGTTATGGATTTGGAAAAAAAGGGCTCAAACTCAACAGAAGCATTAAAAACCTGAGCGTCTGTTAGCATTGACAGTTAATGGGAGTGCATTTATGGTGCCATCTAATTATTTTCTTGTGCAATGTAATAGGTGGCACAATTGTTCTATTTGACCGGAAAATGCTCAGAAATTTCCGGAAAGACGGCCATAACTGGAAAAAGAAAAAGGACGGAAAAACCGTAAAAGAAGCTCACGAACACTTAAAGGTGAGTTGTAATTTTCTTGTATGGTTTGTAAGTCGTGAAACTCAACAGTGTTTTAGTGTTGGTTATTTGTCAAAATTTTAAGATTCATGATCTAAATGCTCATGAAGCAAACAAATGGAGCCCAATCCCTGATTTCCAGATCCTAGCTGAGTCGCAGTCATGTTTACCTTGGATTCTTGCTTTATTTCATTATGTGGGTTTGTGTCTAGACTTCATTGATCTGAAACTTATTTGTAGCCACATGAACACAAACACACACAGATACACACACATAGATATATATATATATATATATATATATATTCATATACACACAGACACAGACACACACATACACGCACATATATGTATATATCTATATATACACACACATATATATATAGAGTACCATTAAATATCGAGAGTAGCAAGAGTACCTTAAAAAAGTTATTATTTAAAATTTTTTTACGTAGACATTTATAAACAAATATTATAAGACTATTCATCAAAAGAACTATACCTTTATATATTAAGATCCAAAAAATAAATCATGTGAATGTACGAAAAATTGTGTGAATGATCCGATCATTCATACAAATTTACCGTAAATGGTCGATCATTTACAGAAAATTTTCACATAGTTTCAACATGTGTTTGTGTGTGATTTTTGCAAACAGGTTTGTTTTGTTATTTTAAGCATGATTATGAAAAAGAACTTTTAGAAGTATTTTTAAGCGAGGTACCTTCGGTACTATCGATATTTAAAGGTATTCTTTTGAAACTAAATCTACACACAAATGTGTGTGTAGAGAGAGAGATGGATCTGTTGAGTACATAATTATTATCAAGTACCAATCAAAATTTGCCACTTCAATCCATTTTTTATCTAAAATTCTAAATATCCTAGGGGCAGTTTTCTTAATATAGTTTAAGATATGCGCATGGATGTGTAAGTGCTGCATTTTGACCGTTGCCATTTTGTATCCGTATTTATCAACCCCACTTTGATTTTGGTTAAAAGTTTTAAATAATAATAATAGGCTGAACCGCTGAAGTGGCACAATCTGATTGATACTTAATGTACTTTATAATAATTTTGTATTCAATAAAAACACTCCCGATAAAAGAGTGTGTGTGTGTGTATATATATATATATATAGATGGGGGTTCAATGGAGACCCTCCATGCATCGAAGAACCTCCATGCACCACCACAAATGCATCACAATTCTCGCGTGATGCATCATTATTTCACGTGATGCATCAAATTCCTGCGTGATGCATTACGATTTTTGCATTATGCATCAGCTGATACAATGACTATAAAGTGGTTCCCCGGGTTTCGATGCATAGGTTATCCATTGAACCCCCCCCCCCCCCAACACACACACACATATATATATATATAAAAGCATCTTTCATTGGGAACCATCCCGTTTTCCTTTTGTTACCAGCCATCACACACACACACACACATATATAAACATCTGTCATTGGGAACCATCCCCTTTTCCTTTTGTAACCAGCCATCATCGATCATTCACTTAACATGTGTATTTGTGGTCCTCGCGAACCATACCATTTTCATTTTCTTACATCCGTTCATTGATAGTTTTTAGATACGTATAGTTGTTGTTCTCCAAATTTATAATCATAGTGAATCGCTCAACATTGGTAAATCTGTTTATTTCAAAAACGGTAACTTTTAGTATTGTAGTAATTTATAATTTTGAATAGTACATTAAAATCATGTCCATTGAACATGGAAAATTGTGTAACTGAAACTTATATATGTGTTACAGTATATTGTTTTTGTTACATGAATAACTAGTTTATTGTAAATTCATGCTGAATGTTCTCTTTGTATATTATGGTGCATTAACAAACTGTGAACCACACTTTGTTACCATGGTGCATTAACAGACGGTGAACCACTTATGACCATATGAAACATATAATATGACAACAATTTTATTAACACTACCAAACAATTTGATCATCCATGGTTCAAAAAAACCTATACCAAACTAACAAGACATACACTTTGTCTTTCACCTTATGCAACCCCCAAAATGTGAATCATTTTGACATAATTAATATGTGAACCACTCAATTATATTAAAGGAGCAAAAGTCGAGGTGATTTCTGCCAAGTCACCCAGTGGTAGTTTGGGCGATGTGATTCAACTAGGCGTTGGACTTCTGTAAAGTCGCAAAGTCCCTGGGCGATGAGAAATATTAGGAATTATTTTAGGAATAGAATCAATAGATTGCCGTGTAATATATTATTAGGATTACCAATTGACATTGCAATTGTAATTGGCGTCTATTACTCTACCCATATATATTCTCCCTAGTCTCTACTCTCTATCAATCCACAACCAAGATTAAAAAATCAGAAGTTCTTTATCAACTCTCCTCTCTCTATCTCTATATAGATTGGTTCTTTTTAACATGTTACTTCATTGACTACTACTGTTTTGCGTAGGAGTTGTGGTTTAAGGTAGTATATTTGATATTATATGGATAATTCTATATATTATGCTTTTTATTTTATGTTTGTGTGTTAACGATGTCATGTAAAGGTTTTTTTTTTTTTTTTAACTTTTACTACTTCACTCGGGCCCTCGCCGTTTTTGCGCCACTCGACTTAGTCCCCAATCAAGGCACGTCGCCTCGTGTGCGACTTTCGCCTTTAATAACCTTGAAACCACTGCTCACAATACGAAACATTCATTACGCCATTAATTTCATCACTAGTACCATCTAGATTTATCACTTACTGACTATTTCGATACACAACGGTTCACAATTGCATTTACAATTTACAATATGATTGAACCATTGGACAACAACAATGAATCTCCAACATTTAACATTGCATTAAACAAATTTCAGTGAACCATGGGATAGCAAGTGTAACTCTGTGTTTTTTATTTCCAACCCCTTCCATAGTCATACTCTTCTTTAACCTTGGCCTCCTACTTATTGAACCTCCTACGATGATTTAAAGTCAAAATAAACAATTGTGAGTTGAAGCAATCATATATATGAAAAACATACGAAGTGTTGAACACATGCATGATTTCGATATTTTGTTACTTGAATCCGCCATTGTTGAACCCTACACAACTCTGAACCCTAACTAGATGTGAACTCCTAATATACATCGTGAATCCCCCACAAAAATCGCCTTGAATCCATTGTGAATCAGCCTACAATAGCAACTCAAAACCCTAAGTTCTTGCGCTGATGCTCCATCGTGAATCCCCCACAAAACTCGTCCTGAATCCATCGCCTCCTATAAACCCTCATTTTGAATTTCGTAAGGGTTCACATCTCCATTGTCGGCTGATTCCCCCAATTTTGCAATTTTTCTAAATTGAACCAAATGAACCGTATATATCATTTAATTAGTAATGGTGTGCAATTGAAGAAAATGCCCTTACGAGCACGTTCCAGCATGTACAAATTTCATTTTATTTACAAAATTGCCACCTTGAATGCTATTGGCTTCAGATGATTTCAATGGTTCTTACCATCTTTATTTTAAGCACGGTCTTCACGTTATCCTCATCCTATGTGTGTGTGTGTGTTACTGATATATGGTGAAGTTGTAACAAATGTCTAATGGGACAAGACCATTTTCATAATAACTATTGGTATATTTGAACTTACACATCTCTAAAATATTTGCTTGTGTTTATATTTAGAGAAAGTTAGCCAGGGATATCTGCTGAACTCAGTTGAATCCTTTACCCTAACTTTTTAGGGTTGACTACGGTCTACTTTCTCCATCAAATATTTGCTAGAAATATGGTTATACCATTGAAGAAGGCACCTGTTTTATTCATTATTTTGTTATTATTCGTATTCATATGATGTTGTTGTCAAGCATTGCAGTTGATGCACCTTTATTATCTCCATCATTTGTTTTAGATTCTCATTATTTGCTTTATTACATTGTTAATTTGTTGTATGAAATAGTTACTTCACCTTATTATCTCCATCTAACCTTGTTGTTTTGCTGGTCCCATTTATATGATATGCTTGATGCGGTTGTGGGTTTTGCTTAATTTGAGGATAAATTAATATGGGACCCATGAATGCAAGTGGATGCATGGATCGGAGGAGATTAGTATAAGTGTATGTCATCTTTTGTTTTTCATTTTGTAAAGTGGACCTGATGGCCTGCGGCTTCAGGAAACAAGGTCAAAATTGTGAATAGAAAATGAAGACATTATTGAATTGGCCATTATGCTTGTATAATTTGCTCTTTCTTTGGAAGTATAAAACTATGTGATTTGGCAAGTTCTCATTGCTGTTGATGCAGGTTGGTAACAATGAAAGAATCCATGTATATTATGCACATGGCGAGGATCGGTCAACCTTTGTTCGTAGATGTTACTGGCTTCTTGATAAGTATGCAACAGTCAATTATATCATGGATATAGGATTTGCAATACACATTGTCAATACGTTTCTTTTGTTTATCTATATAATTTTATTTATATTGAAGTTTGTTTTGATTACGTTACAGGAAACTGGAACATATTGTACTTGTTCATTATCGTGACACTCAAGAGGTTGGTTCTTACACGTTTTTGTAGATATTACCACACATGATGTTTATGCATGTTCCATTTATTGAGAAACTGCATTTATTAAATTTGTGGGGATTAGAAAAGAATACATATATATGATTATTAACACACAACTTCTGCTCCTCAAACTAACAATTGCCACTTACTCCTTATGGGTATTTTGAACATGTCATTCAGTTGCAAGGTTCTCCGGGGATGCCTGTTGACTCCAACTCTAGTTCAGACCCACCTACGTCATCAAATATGTCGGAAGAAGTTGATGGGGTTGATCAGGTGTACTTTACTGGTGTGTACCCTTTAATCTGTACTCTTACCCATAGAAACTGAAACAATGTGTTTCTGGGGAGAAAAAAATATACTAAGTTCAAAGAAATTTTCAATTGATCATTGTCATTGTTACAAATTGTTGTTCATATTGGTTTGGTCCATAAGATTCCCCTACTTTTATCACGATAGAAGGATATTTTTGACATTGGATGAATAGTCAATCACTTATTCTTAAACCATGTGTATGGTCATTGCTCCAATCTTTCATGGGACAGAGAGTAGCTTTTATGAGATGCAAAAAATTAAATATATGGTACTAAAATGTAAAATCCTTAACGATACAGGTTAAATGTTCTAACGTTTTTCTTTCTTAAATGTGATTTCATAGAGCCTGATGAGACCGTGATAAATCATGAGATGAGAATTCATGAGATCAACACACTTGAATGGGACGAACTTGTGATTCCGAATGACTCCAACAAGCTGATTGCATTCGGAGGAGGTAGCAAACTTGGTTTTGTTGCAATAGATATGGGAGGTTCAAGGATGATATAAGGATTCTTCTGTTATTTACATGTGCCAATGTATTCTCTGCAGGGAATGGTGCACACTTTGATCAACCTAACCAACATGGATTAAACGGATCTGTTATTAATAAAGTAAAGCAGCACTGGCCTTTCTTTTTTGAAATAAGAAAGATTTGTGTGGTTTATCATGATTTTTTCCTTTTTCTATCATCTTCTTTTCTTGGTTTCTTTCCCCTCTTTTAGGTATACCTTCCATGTCAATTTAACGCAACAATTTCCTTTCAGGATTTGTACCAAAATATATGCAGTGTTCCTTTTTTCGTCAAAATTTCAATCCAAATTTTTATGTGCCATTATCAACCCTTACAATATATTGATAACATTAATTTTGGTCCACAAGATTCACATCTTATAAAACTATGTGCTAAGTCGAAAGATACAATTATTTTGGGATTCACAAAATATTGATATATTATTTTTTCCACCTTGTAAAACAGTGTCTATATTCAGTGCCAAACAACTTGACATTTAAGAAAAAAACGTTTATGGCTTATTAATATTTTTTTCACCTTCTTATATTATTTTTTCCTTGTAAAAAGGAGATAAATTGAATAACAGTTGTTGCACTATGTCACACTGTTAGTATGGCACGATAAACCAATCAAACATTGCATTACTGTCTCACACCTTGTATGTTTGCTGGAGAGCCAACGTGTGAGTTATCATCAATTTGATTGTTTTATTGTACCAAGTAGCAAGATGACATGATACAATCGCTGGATCCATTATATTTACTCTCAAACTAGAGTGCATTTGACTACTAGCTTCAATATTTATTAAAACCTCCCTCATGCCCCATATTCTTTGTAGATTCTTAACTAAACGACGATGGCACATTTTTACAGAGTAACACCTCAATGGGGCACAGATTAGCTATGGAAAATCCGCTTCGCCCTGGAACAGTCGGTGAAGGTAATCCCATTAGCCTTTTAGATGTGATGCGCAAGGATGGATTACCAGCACAGGATAGTTTTGGTAGATGGATGAATTACATCATGACAGATTCTCCTGGAGCAATAGATGACCCTATTCTGACTCCTGAACCCTTGCTAACCAGTCAAGAATCGCTAGGAGTTCTAAGTGGCGATCGCCAAGAATCCCTTTCCTCAGAGCAAATTTTCAACATAACCGATATCTCGCCTGCATGGGCTCTATCGAGTGAAGAAACAAAGGTGCTGTTCATTTTTCCATTTAACATTACCATTTAAACCGATTTAAACTTTTCCTTCTAAAAGCATACAATTATACTACACACTAGTTTTCAGCAACAGTTACCAAACTTACAAAATTTAAAGCAAATTCCTTCACATGATATAGTTACGTTTCGCATAAATTGCCTTGCTCATTCCGAAATTTTATGTCGGGATTATTAACGTTTTAGTGTCTTTTCTGCAGATCTTAGTGGTCGGTGTTTTCCATGAAAAGCATCTGCACCTAGTGAACTCGAACCTATTTTGTGTCTGTGGGGATGTTTGTGTTCCGGCAGAAATCGTCCAATCTGGAGTGTTTCGGTGTATGATCACTCCACAAAGCCCTAAAGTTGTCAATCTTTTCCTCAGTTGTGATGGCCGCAAACCCATCAGTCAACTCATGGCATTCGAGTTCCGAGCTCCTCTTACAACTAGTTTGATTACTTCTTTAGACGAGAAGTCTGATTGGCAAGAACTACGGACCAAAATGAGATTAGCTCATTTGCTTTTCTCTACATCCAAAAGCCTTGACATCTTATCTAGTAAAATACCACAAAAGACCCTGAAGGAAGCAATAATGTTCACACAGAAAACACGTCACATTGTTGATAGTTGGGATTATTTGGTAAATACAATTACGGAAAAAAGAGTATCCTTTCAACAAGCGAAAAATAGCTTATTGGAGCTCACGTTGCAAAACAGATTGCTTGAATGGCTTTTGGAAAGTGTGTTAGAGGGTGGAAAAATCCCTAATCGTGACGATGAAGGCCAAGGAGTAATCCATTTGTGTGCAATCCTGGACTATAATTGGGCTATTTACCCTTATTTGTGGTCTGGTCTATCGTTGGATTTTCGTGACAAGTTTGGATGGACAGCTCTTCATTGGGCTGCATACCTTGGGAGGTATGCATCTTCAGTGTATCATCTGTAAACCAGTGATGAAATATAGTGAACTGAAATTTTGCTGAAGAAATACATTATTGTTGCTAACCACTGTATTTCTCGGGGACGTGTATCAGGTTGGAGCCGGATTCGACTAAGACTGAAAACTAAAAAAAATAATGGAATTGAAATTGAATACATGGTTGGGTTTGTTGTAATCTGATGATCATAAACCTAAACACATAGTCGTTTAAGTTCTAATTCTTCTTAAAGATGAACTACCCGGTTTGGTTCTGGTCTTGACAAAATGGGGAACTACTTATTGAAAAATCTTGAACCATGTGCGGAACCAAAGATAACTGGTTTCGATCTGGTCCCAGTGGTTCTTTGGTTTTACCGGTCTGTACGAGCATTGCACACACCTGGTTTTTACACCCAACAGAAAGAGCACAAAAAAAGTTTCTTTCTTTCTTTGTTTTCTATTTATCTGGATTATGTTATCGATTTGTTCACTATATTTGATGGAAAATTTCTAAGTTCAGGCAAAGGATGGTCGCGTCTCTTCTCTTAGCAAAGGCCAACCCGAATTTGGTGACCGACCCCACTTCAGAAAATCCAGGTGGATGCACGCCTGCTGATCTTGCGTCCAAGAATGGTTACGAGGGGTTGGCTGGATATCTTGCTGAGAAGGCGCTTGTAGCTCATTTTGAGGCCATGACGGTAGCCGGAAATGTTAGTGGCTCGTTGCAGAGTACGTTCCCAACTAATGAAGATGTTGCCCCTGACACTCCATCAACACACGTCAACGAGGAGGAGCAATATCTGAAGGATACCCTTGCTGCTTATCGAACAGCTGCTGATGCTGCAGCTCGTATACAGGCTGCATTTAGGGAGCAGTCTTTTAAACTTCGAGCTAAAGAAGTGGAGATTTCCAATACAGAAGACGAAGCACGCTGTATCATAGCAGCCATGAGGATTCAGCATGCTTTTCGGAACCATGAATCAAGAAAACAAATGGCAGCTGCTGCACGCATACAATATAGGTTTCGCACTTGGAAGATAAGAAAGGATTTCCTGAATAAGCGTCGTCATGCCATCAAAATTCAAGTAAAGACGTGTCTTTAAAACCGTTTTATATCCCTGTTTGAATGTTGGCGTAGGGAACTTGTTACGTATTGACATGTAAGGAGTGCTTATGAACGTTATGTTGTGTTTATCTAGCTCATTTGGTTTGCAGGCGATATTCCGAGGTCATCAAGTTCGAAGGCAATACACGAAGATTGTATGGTCCGTAGGAGTGCTTGAGAAAGCAATTCTGCGGTGGCGTTTAAAGCGAAGAGGCTTCCGAGGTCTTCAAGTTAATCCCGAGAACGATGAAAAAGAAGACAGGGAGGAAGGTTTCTTCCATGCCAGCCGGAAGCAAGCTGAAGAGCGCGTGGAGAGATCTGTCATTCGGGTCCAAGCGATGTTCCGGTCAAAATTAGCTCAGGAGGAATACAGGAAAATGAAGCTAGAACACATGCAAGCATCGGTATGTATGTATGAATTGAATGAATACTACATACATTGGATCGACCTGATTTATGTGACGTCGTTTTGTTTTATGCACTCTTGCAGCTGGAGTATAATGAGACATTAACGGACATGGAAAAATAGAAGGTTTGTGTAGACGCATATTATTGTCTGTCTATATTTGTTGAGAAAGTTTTGACCTTTGACTTGAAGCTTACTTAATTAGAGAAGCTTTTGTTAAAGCCAGCCCAGTTCTTCTATGGCTACATCTGATGTGAAAAATACTTATTAGGATTCTAATCTTTATGGGGGAAGCATTGCTATTCATTCCTTTATTTTTTACTAATCATATGTCCTTTTACTTTTATATATATATATATATATATTAACGTGAGACCCAGTGATCTCTCACACATTAGAAGGGAAAGGGGGATGTATCCTTAGCGAATTCTCTTATATTATGGCTAGAAAGTATACATGGTAAAATGAAAAACTCAAAAAAGTATCCAGTAATTAAAGCTAAGTTACACATCAATCTTATTATGCAAGTCCCAAACGATTCTCAATTAAAATTAAAATGACCTTGTTCATGCTATATTTTAAAATCTGGTTTGTACATTTTATAATCTTCAACAATAATTCTAATCCCATGATTAAGTATTCCTTTGATTACCTTAATTACAGACACGTTACAGTTTATTTACCCATGTATTATATGAGTTGATTTAATACATTATTTAAAAATTATAGTAATTTATGAACCCACGTATTACGTGAATAAATTTTAATAAATAATTGGTTAGATAAAATGTATATAAATTAAAATTAAACCATATAGTGGTAATTCTTATAAAAAATAAAACAAAAGTACCGTTATTTGTCATATATATTATTTATCTATCTTTTTTATATTCATGAAAAGTGGTTTCTTTTATTAACATATCTTTCAGTGAGCAATCGTGAGTACAAATCAAAACAAATACCTTTTAATATATGACTTATTAATATGTTTACTTTTTAAATATATAATACTGTTTATATGATTTGTATTTATTTTTAGTATATATTAATAAGTTTATAAATAAACAAATAATAAATACTTTTAAGTAGATATATAGATAATATATATAAATATAATTTGGATGTAGATGTAATTATTATTTATTTATTAATATTTAAATATATAAGAAATAATATATTGTATTTATCTTTTATATTTATTAGTTTTTATAGATGTTAGAAATATATATATATATATATATATATATATATATATATATATATATATAAATATAATTCTATAATAATAATTTTATATTTGACTTAGAATTCGTTCCATACTGAAGTCGATCAAAATTGAGAGAAGGATTCGTTAATATCTTTTGAAAGACATATTTTTTTTGAAAGGCTAGTTAGTTGTTAGTATTACACCCAAAGTTAGATTAGATTCACCAATGTCAGGGATTGAACCCATGACCTCTCCTAGAGGCAAGCCTCCCCACCTTTGGTGGTGGCCACCAGGGCAAGCCCTGATGGTTTTGAAAGACATATTTCATATTAAAAACCCAATAACATGGAAAGAATGATTCATTAATCTATTTATATATATATATATATATATATTAATAAAGCAAAACATTTAGTGACACGTGTCAATTTTATCAACTAAATAAAATTTTCATTTTCCCAATCATATTTCCTGATTTAACTCTCTTAATTTATTCTTGTAATTATTCTAAAAAACTAATACTGACTTAGGGGTAAGCGACGGGTACCATTTCCCGAACCTGAACCGGTACCGACCGATACCGAATTAATATATTCGGTTCGGTATTCGGTTTTTAAATTAGCTAAAATTCGGTATTCGGTACTTTCGGTTCTTAAATTAGCTAAAATTCGATATTCGGAACCGAACCGGCACCATATAAAAATATGCGGTTCGGTATTCGGTTCTTCCAAAACTAATAATTCGGTTTCAGTGTTTTCGGGATCGGTACCGGTTCGGTTCGGTACGGTACCGAGCTCACCCCTATACTGACTTAGATGGTGTTTGGATTTGCGTTTTTAAAGTGATTAAATTTTCGTTTGAACTTGTAAAATGACTAAATAATCACTTATTAGACACTATATTTTTTTTACTTACAAAAAAATATGAAAGAATTAATTCTAAATCACTTATTAATAAATACAATCTGAACATCTAAGACTAATTATTTAAATGATTGTAACGTAATTTGTTAAAACAAAAAACCAAGTCATGGTGTAGCGCAAGAAAAACATTAATTTGTGGGAGTGGGAGTGGGAATAAAGCGTCTGAACTCTGAACGATGGCCATTTGTTTCTTACGTAAAGAAAGTCGTGGGCCGAGCCCAATCCATTAGGGCCATATCATAAGATAAGAGGCAACACAAGGATGGATCATTTCAGTAAACCCTAATCTGTGTGTCTTGCAGCAGCCGCTACAGGTTTCACTCTGGTTTTCCTCTCTGTGTATATAATATAAGCTCCTGAGTTGTGTTTATTGAATTGTTTGTTTGTTGATTATAGTGGAAAAGAGATATGGCAAAGTCGAAGAATCACACCGCCCATAACCAGTCATACAAGGCTCACAGGAACGGCATTAAGAAGCCAAGGAAGCACCGCCACACTTCCACCAAAGGAGTAAGTCGGCTTTTCTTTTTATCTGTTTCCATTACTAGATCTCAAAATGCAATGGAGTATTGGACGCTTACCAATTTGATGTCTGTTCGATGTATTAAGGTCTAAAGGTTTATTATGATCGGCTGATGACTTGGTTAAAAAGTTAATAGTTATCTTTTCTATTTAGAATATTTTCATTGATCGTCGATTACCAATTTGTTTAATTGAACTATGTATGTGATGCAGATGGATCCCAAGTTCTTGAGGAACCAGAGGTATGCAAGGAAGCACAACAAGCAGAGTGGTGAATCCGCTGCTGAAGAATAGATGTTTTAGGGTTTGGTTATTTATGTTACTTCTATTTGGATTTTTGTTATCATTGACAATTGCTATATGTTTATGTTACTTTTGGATCTAGTTTCATTCCATATATGATGTTATGTTTATCATTTTGTGTTCGACTGTGCGTGCTATTGATGAGATTATGGTTCCTTAATATTTTGATAATTTCAGTTTTCAAAAGCTTTATGCTTTAGGCATTGAGGACTTGAATTCATCTTATATTTTTGTTTTAATGTTTGGGCAGTACCTGATTTGAGTTATTTGTATTTCATGCCTCTTTGTCTTTGAGTTGCAATGTCTCTTTGGTCATTTACACTATGTTTGGTACAGAGAATTAAGCATAGGTCCAATTCCTTAATTCCCATGTTTGTCAACATGAGAATTTCTCTATACCAAACGCACCCTTAATCCCCAGATTAATGGAAATAAGAGGTGGAGCTTATGTATATTTTATATTTAATGATGCATTGAAACATGTCATATTGCTTGATTTTATATGCGACTTTTTGTTCTTTTTTGAACAAATATTATATACGAGACTGCCAATGTGTTTTTGAACCATAATGGGAAGTTTTTAAGAGCTTATAAAAGTTTGAGCGACGATTTAGGGTGTGTTTGGTACAACGAAATGGAGCTAGAGAAGTGGAAATAAGATAATTTTACTTGTTTGTTTAGGACTGAGAGATAAACTATAAATCGAGAATTATATCAATTCCTATTCTCTATTTTCAGATTCTTCGGTGTGAGAAATAAGGGGAATTGAAATTCATTTCTCTACCAAAAAAGCTGCTTATTGCTTCCCTTCTCTCTCGCTGCTTCTTTCTCCAATACTGATGATTTCGACCCCCTTCCGACTAGCACTCTGTTGCTTCTCTCCAACAACCCCCTTTCAGACAATCTCCTTCGACCCCCTTCCGATGATGATCTCATTTGACACCATCTTCTCCGCCGATTCTGAGGCTACCACACAGAAGCTCTCATAGTGATCCCAGATTAGTTTCTTATGATGTCATTGGTTTCTCTACCACACTCAAAGTCGTCATTCGTTCTCTTTTCACTCACCAGCGTCAACGTCATTGCCGTCTTTTTCTTTTCTCCGCTTTGTCCAACGTGGCTTCTCCATTGAAGGCATAATTATAACTAACATTTGTATTTGGTATTTTTGGTTCTTGTTCTTGCTAAATCTTAGATTGTTGATTCTTGTTATTTGGTATTTCTGTTAATTAGACATTTAATGATCACGATATGATATATTGAATGGTCATTTGGGTAATTTTTTACGAAAAATAAAGACGTTAAAATTTTTTGAAAAAATATATCATGACCGGTCTCGTTTTAAAGAGTATAAAATTCTCGTTTTTATGGTATAACTTTCTTGATTTTAAAATTAATCATGTTATTTTAGTTTAAAAAAATAAGATTTTTTTTTTTTTGCTATTGCCGATATTTTCCATTTTTACCTTTCAATGAATTAAAATATCATTAATATTAATCTTTTTTCACTAATTCCACGCTTGATGTTTTTAATCAAGATCATTAGATTAATCTAATCTATAAACGATATTGGTTTTACAATTGTACGTTAAATTAAAGTTCTGTAATAATTATATATATATATATATATATATATATATATATATATATATATATATATGTGTGTGTGTGTGTGTGTGTGTGTGTGTGTGTGTGTGTGTGTGTGTGTGTGTTAATCGGTCGGCAACAGCAAGAAGAATATCGTTATCGGTCCTATGGGCGAGCCTATGAGTGATGGTGATGAAAGAAGATGAAAGGAGGGTCAGGGTGGTAGTCTAAATAGGCTAGTGAATGTGCGTACTTTGTATCAAAATGGTGATCCTCTTGGGCTGAGAGATTTGAGGAAATTTGTGGTTAAGTGTTTAAGGGAGGGTATGAAGGCAATAGAGAGAGAAACGGGAAATGTCAAAAATGCCCCCACTAGTTAGCAACTTAACGTTTAAAGATAACGTCCGTCCATTTCAGGGAGTACCAAACTGCCAATGTGCAAGGTTTGAAAAATAGGGATTCTTGGTGTAATAAAATTTTTTCAGGGACGAAAACCGTAATTGAGGCCAAACCACAGAGACCATTTGTGTAAATTTGTCTTTTATTTATTAAAAATAATGAATTGTATTTATTTTATTTTAAAAATAATAAAATATTTTCTTTTTATACGAAAGTTGGTGATGCCACGTGACAATCTGTTTTCTCCTTTGTATAAATAGATAGATTTTTAATTAATATAATTTAAGATTTTTTTAATTGATAAATATTACTTAGCTTATAGATAAGATATGTTTTAAAAAGTTTACACACTTTTTTAGTTAAATATTTTATATAAATGATTGGTAATTAAATTGTGTGTCAATTGGTCAGATTTTGGATTTACTTTTTTTTTTTTAAACAATTTGATCTTTTAGTTATTCTGAGGTGTAGAAACCTTTTCCAAACGGATCCAATTCATCTAAATTGAATTGACTATACAATATGCTTTGCATTATTATTATTATTATTATTATTATTATTATTATTATTATTATTATTATTATTATTATTATTATTATTATTATTATTATTATTATTATTATTATTATTATTATTATTATTATTATTATTATTATTATTATTATTATTATTATTATTATTATTATTATTATTATTATAAAATACAAACTTGTATTTAAATAATAAAGTGGTGGGGATGGGATGGGGGTGAGTTGTTAAAACTTCAAACGCATTTGAATAATAAAACCAAGGCAATGGAATAAGAAAGGATGGTTTTTCTATTTTATTGAAAAAATAGAGGCATATTTGGTGGGATAAATGGATCTATAGCTCCTCCCACTCCCATATTACTTCATTCAATTCGTTAGTCCAGAAGAAGGAATTCCAGATCGCCTATCTTTAAACTTCTTGGTAAGTAACATATTCTTCTGCTTTTTCCATTAATCAAACTAGCTTTTTTTGTTTAATTATGTATAAAGTTTTTATCTTTTCTTCACCATCCAACTATGAATTTTTCTCCATCAAACTTTTGGTCTTTTTTTTTTTTCTAATTTTTTATGATGATGAATTGATGACGATGGTGGTGCAGGTGCAGGTGCAGGTGCAGGTGCAGGGAGGGGATGAGCACAGCAGCTACAGGTCCGATTAACCAGCAACCACCAAATGCAAATAATCCTAATCCTAATCCGCCGCCCCCAAAACCACCAGTACCCCCACGCAGATTGACTACTTCACAAACCTTCTTACGACGACCACCACCACTCAATCTTCCTCGTGATGATCTACTTGTTGGTACGTAACCTAACCAATCTTTTTCTCCCTACCTATGGATCCGATCCGAGCTTTAGAGCATAATATAATTCAGCAAATAAATGTTGCATTTTTAAGGAAGAGAAGATTACATCAATACTTGTGTTCCTCTCTACGAGGCTTCAATTAATGGAGACTGGGAAGCTGCAAATCTCATCCTTTCTGCACGAAAAGAGTTGGTACGCTTTAGTATCACTGAGAATCATGAAACTGCACTTCACATTGCTGCATCCGCCCACAACACCAACTTCGTGGAAGCTCTTGTGGATTTAATGGACAAGGAGGACTTAGAACTACAAAACAAAAGTGGCAACACAGCCCTGTGTTTGGCTGCTGCTGCTGGAAATGTTCGAATGACTGAAATTATGGTGAATAAGAACAGGGGCCTACTCACAATCCCCGGCAGTCAAGGAATGATGCCGCTCTATATGGCTGCTTTATTCGGAAATCATGACACTGTCACTTATCTGTATGATAATTCTCAACAAATGACCGGTGATTTCTGGACGCCTCAGAATCGAGGTTGGGTCCTCTTGAAATGCACCGAGGCTGATCTTTTTGGTATACCAAGCTTTGGATTAATCTTTATATTCGATCTGTTTTTCACAAATTTCTACTTCATTTTTGCCACCACTTAAATCCTCATCAAATCTTTTGTAGATATTGCATTGAAAATATTGGTTGATCGCCCAGAACTTGCAGCAGAAGGTGGAGGCGTACTAGGAGTTTTGGCTCGAAAGCCTTATGCATTTGATGATATAAAACCACATTTTTTCTGGAGAGTCATAAACTCATGTGAGTATCGTATTGCAACGACTCATCATCATCGTTTATACTTCAAATTCGTACATTTATGGCACCTGCAACTAGGACATTAAAAGTTTTTCATAATTAAATATGCATACATGGCGTTTTTGCTAAATCTTATCTACTTCTTCGTCTTTGATTGTTATTTATTTTCAGTATTATCAGTAGTTCAAGTGAAGGTGGGACCTACAGAGAAGGAAAGTGAAGCCATGAAGTTACTAAAAATAATTTGGAAAAATATTATGAAGATGTCAAAGGTTGACATTGATAAGTTACTCAGAGGTCCCCATGACACAATAATGAAAGACGGAAAGCCAACCCTGGTAATGAGAGACGGAAGGCCGTTGTACTCTTCTCGAATACTATTTGTTGCTGCAGAAATGGGCAACGTAAAATTCGTGGTGGAGCTCATTCGTCAATACCCTGATCTTATATGGAAGCTAAATGATGATAACCAAAGCATATTTCACATTGCTGTCTCTCATCGTCATGAGAATATATACAATCTATTATACGAGATAGGATCAATGAAAGACATGATAACCCCCCTCAAAGACCCACAAGGAAATATTATGTTGCATTTAGTAGGGAAGAAAGCTGCTCAAAACCGACTTCAAGATGTGTCAGGAGTCGCTTTTCAAATGCAGCGGGAATTACTGTGGTTCAAGGTAAAATCTGTTTTTACATGCTTATGTTGTTGATGAAGATATTAACTTATTGAATGAGATGATACATATCATGTGTTGTAGGAAGTAGAGGGTATGATCCCTCCGTCCTATAGAGAAAGGAAGAATGCAGCAGGCCTAACACCACATGAACTATTCGCCAAGAACCATAAAGAACTAGTTTCCGACGGTGAGGAGTGGATGAAAGGAACGGCTAGTCAATGCATGGTGGTTGCCGCACTAATAGCCACCATAGTATTTGGAGTTGCTTTTGCAATCCCTGGTGGATACGACCAAAACAGCGGCTATCCAATGTTTATACGCAAAGAAGTATTCATTGCGTTTGTCATATTAGATGCTATATCTTTGATCTTCTCTGCAGCTTCAATCCTCATGTTCCTATCCATCCTAACCTCTCGTTACGCCCAGCAAGATTTCTTGGAATCATTACCCCAAAAGCTAATGATAGGCCTAGCGACACTATTCCTGTCGATAATGACAATGATGATCGCTTTTAGCATCAGCTTCTTTGTGCTTTACCGTAACAAGTTGATCTGGGTGCCAATTGTTATAAGTGTGGTTGCTGCTGTACCTGTGGTTTTATATGCGAAGCTGCAGTATCCTCTTTTGGTAGACGTGTATCGCTCAATATACGGGTCCAGGTTTATCTTTAAGCCAAAGAAACGGATGCTTTACAATCAGATGCCAAAGTTCTAACAACTGTTTTCTTTTCTTATCCATCCATTTGCATATTCTTTTCATTTTCTTAGTTTCATTCGGTCCCAGGTTTTCAATCAATTCAGTTGCATATATATCATCACAATTCGATACATCAAACTTGCTTGTTCCTCCAACAAAGTACTTGTTTTTCTTCATGATATTGTTGTGGATAAGGACAGAATTAAGAACACAGATATATACTAAACTTAAGTATATTAATCTTGAGATCAGATTGATCAAACGTTTACAAATACATATGTGTGTGTGTATATATATATATATATATATATATATATATATATATATATATATATATATATATATATATATATATATATATGGCTTTTATTCGGTGTCTTAACAAGAGACACAACTATTAGTTTCTAAGGTTGCAACTGTTCGGAAAACAGTTACATCATCCTAACCGGTTTTAACACACTACCGGTATCTACACTTAGGATTACATCATTTAATTAATAGTAATACTTATACATACTTTATTTATAACATTTAATTCCAACATTCTCCCCCTTAAATGTTATAAATATATCATCTTCCTTCAAAGGATAACATAGTCATCACTCTCCTTCATGTTTGTGTTCTTTGGTGCCGCAACCTTCTCCATCTTCACGTCCGTTTCACCAATCCTTTGCTCTTCCTCAGCAAACTTGTCTTGCTTCTTTGTGAACGTATAGTAACATTAAGGATGAGAAAGGTATGCCTCGTAAATCTCCATCAAACCTGGAGCATAGTAACAGGGAAAACCCAAACCATTGGCTAACCCACTCCACTGAGAAGCCACCGTTACTTGCAACTATCTTGTACAAGTCAAACAAACATACTTGTACTCCAAATACCATGTTTGATGGTTCAACAGCCATAAACGGTCTTGAAGAAGCTCCTAGATCATGGTACAAATTAAGAGGTTTACAATTACCTAATAATTAAGCATCGGGTTCAAAAACCCGATAGGCGATTCCTCTCTTTTTTTATCCTCCACGGCTCCACACCCAACCATCAACATAAACATCACCATCTATCTTTTGGTTTATGTTGATGATATTATCATCACAAGCAATTCATTCTTCTTCTCAACTTGACACCTACATTCATGATATTATCTTAATGTATGTATGTGTACCCGGGTGCATGTATGTCTCATTATATTGTACGTTCCGATTTCATTTGTAGTTAAATCAAAATGCATTAAGTTTAGGTATTTTGTTAAAATAAAAATTATAGATCTTCATTAAAAATTAAATTTATATATTTTTTAAAATCAGATTTCTTTTTTATTTTTCAACTTTTAAGAATATAATTTAATTACTTTCAAATCCCTTTACAATTATATAAATTAAATAAAGTTATAACATATGAGTAATTATAAAATAAATTTAAAGATACAAGTATTTGGTTTTAAATTACTATGGTTTTAAAAATAAAATAATTATAAATAAACATAGGAAGACATGATGAGCAAACATAACGCCAAAATGCTCAAGTGATCCTTTCTTTCCATTCCAATAGGAAACGTACAAGCAACAATACCCATTTTCCTGACCAGTCTTCATTCAACAATAGAATTTCAGTTAGCCACCGCCACCCCACCCGGCCACAAATATTAGAAATTCCTCTTCTTCTTTGAAAACCTTACTTGCTCTACCTACCCTATTATTATTACTATTACGCGTCTACTTTTAATACATAATTATTTACATTATATATATGTATGTACGTCTATATACGGGTTCCAGAAAGTTTTCAAGTTAATTTTTTGTTTTTTGTTTAGTGAAATTTAACTATTAGAATCCAGTTTTTTAGTTTTTAAAAAACTCTACTATTAGAACCGGTTTTTTAGTTTTTAAAAAACTCAGTTAAACAATTATAATCGGACTATAATAGTCAAATTTTATAACACCAGAAAAAAAACTGAAAGACTTTTATGAAAAAAATACATTAAAAAACGAAAACACATAAATATTGACGTTGGTTTTTTTTCATTAACAAGTGTATACATTATTACTAAAATAGGTTAGTGGGTCCAAGACACAAGGGAAAAAACAAACGTAAGTGGTTGATTACTTATAAAGACCAGAATACACAGTATCACCTCCCCAAACACTTTCGGGAGCAAAATCGTCAAACATGTTGATGGTCAGCTGTTTCAACCCCCAGCCACCCACCGGCCGTCCAACAACCGCCATGCAACCACTACCACCACCGTTGGCCAGGTACGTATGTCAAATCAACAAACCAACTATTCGTGCTGCTTAACGATATATCGTGGACACATTTATATTGACGAATTCTAACGAGGGGTATGTTTCATATAATATGCAGACCAAAGAGTAAGAGGGAGATTTGTTGGAGGAGGGAATGTGTAGTAGGGATGGCAATTGTGATGATTGGTGTACCGATAGCAGGAGACGATTATGCGTTAGCCGTGGAGTCAAAGGGAAAGAGGTGGAGCAGCAAGAGAGTATGTCAGGCATGGCAATTGAATTCATTGGAAACAATCGTGCCTGAAGATCTCCCACGGCCATCGTTCAAGCGTACGTGGGAATGGGTTGATGCTCCGCCGGTTAAAGCTACCAGTAGTGATTGTTTCACAATGTAGAAAGGAAGAATTGAACATCATATACCTTTATTATTGCCATTGTCATGCAATTAATATACTGATTTGAATAGCAAGAAAGAAGCAGCGTATTTGAATTTGTATATATTTATTATGTGTTTTGTTAAATACATATACATAATAATATTATTTTCAATTGATAGATCATAGATGGATGTTATAAAAAATTCTTGCTTGTTGGGTTTCATAAATTATGAAGTAATTGCATTTATTATGATTATATAAAAAAAGAAGAATTAGGAAAGAAAGAAAGAAGGAATATGTATCATTTGAGTTGAGTGTAAATATAAAATATCAGAAAAATTAAATTAATTAAAAGAATGAATGAATGGTAGGTGGAGTAGAAAGAAAAGAAAAGAAAAGGAAAGGAAGTACATAAAAAGTAGACTAAATTACATAAATGGTCCTTGTGGTTTATATGAAATTACGGTTTTGGTCCCTGAAAAAATTTTATTACACCACTAGTCCCTAAAATCGAAAAGTTGTAACATTTTGGTCCCTGAAACTAACGGCGGTTAACTTGAGCCGTTAGTTTCAGGGGCATTTTCGTCCGTTTGTATTTCAGGGACCATTTATGTACATATCATACTTTCAGGGACCAAAATGTTACTTTCTTTTTATAATTTAATTTAATTTTTATAGTTTTCATATATATATTTAGTATGTTTTTCCTTTTTATAAATTAATTATCCAAATATAACATTTTATTTTTAATTCCTTTTATTTTAATTATTAATTTTTATTTGTATGTTTATTGTTATTATTAAGGTTAGCTTTTTTTATGTATTACTATAATTATCTATTTAAGATTATATATGATATACATGGTTCATTTTTTTTAATTATTTATTGAGAATCCAAATCTTTCTCTATTCTTCTTTTCATTTAAGAAAATAAAACCAGTTGTAGTTTTTTCGTTCGGAAAATCTAAAATCGAAATGATTTATTTCTTTTATCCATTCAAAAAAGTTCAAAATAAGGACATGTTGAAGCTATTTTTCGTTTGGAAAAAAAATATAATCAAAATGGTTCGTAGTTTCTTCATTGCAAATACTTGATAAAAAATTTAATTTTAAATGGTTTGAAACAATCAAGAATTGGAATGGTTAATCGCCTTTTAGTAAAAAAAATTTTAATTTCGAATGGTTTGTTATTTTTTATTGAAAAAATTGAAGCTTTATTGATTTTTTTATTTACGTTTAATTAAAAATCCGAATGGTTTTTTGTTTGAAAAAAATCAAATATCATAATGATTCATCGTTTTTTGATCAAAAAATTAAAATAAAAAAAAATAATCATTCTTAATTTATTTATCTTTTACTAAAAAGCGATAAACCATTCCAATTCTTGATTTTTTCAAACAAAAATCATTCTTTAAACGTAGATAAAAAAATCAATAAAACTTTGATATTATTAATAAAAAAAAAACAAATCATTCGGAATTTAATTTTTTTTGTTACTAAAAAGCGATCAACCATTCCAATTCTTGATTTTTTTCAGACCATTTAGGAATAAACATTTTATTAACTATTTGCAATGAAGAAACTACGAACCATTTCGATTTATTCTTTTTTCCAAATGAAAAAAAAAACTTCAACACGTCCTTATTTTGAACTTTTATGAATGGAGAAAAGAAATAAATCATTTCGATTTTAGCTTTTCCGAACGAAAAAACTACACCTGGTTTTATTTTCTTAAATGAAAAGAAGAATAGAGAAGGATTTGGATTCTCAATAAATAATTGAAAAAAATGAACCATGTATATCATATATAATCTTAAATAAATAATTATAGTAAAAACATAAAAAAAAGCTAACCTTAATAATAACAATAAACATACAAATAAAAATTAATAATTAAAATAAAAGGAATAAAAAATAAAATGTTATATTTGGATAATTAATTTATAAAAAGAAAAAACATACTAAATATATATATGAAAACTATAAAAATTAAATTAAATTATAAAAAGAAAGTAACATTTTGGTCCCTGAAAGTATGATATGTACATAAATGGTCCCTGAAATTCAAAAGGACGAAAATGCCCCTGAAACTAACGGCTCAAGTTAACCGCCGTTAGTTTCAGGGACCAAAATGTTACAACTTTTCGATTTTAGGGACTAGTGGTGTAATAAAATTTTTTCAGGAACCAAAACCGTAATTTCATATAAACCACATGGACCATTTATGTAATTTAGTCTAAAAAGTATGAATGTCTATGTGTAGTACAACTAACTAAACAGCAGCCAGGGTTGGTCCAATGGTTGTCTAATTGACTACTTCTCATCCTCTAATTTTTTATTTTTTATTTTTATAATTGATAGTTGATATTGATGTTGATGCTTTGCTACCCTCGTTTTTTTGGTTAATTATTATCTATCAACAATCACTATATTAAGGTGAGAGAAAGGATTAGATTAGATTTAATCAGTGAATCTCACGTCATTAAACAAATTCATGTGTGAGTAGTAAAAATTAATTACCACGTATAGCACAACCCTTTTAGAATATAAATTTAAATCTTAAAACCAACATCAGACTTTCAGGCTTCTAACTCCAAACCAATTGAGTGTATCATTGTAGAGATTACCTAAAACCTTAATGGAATCTTAAAAACCATAAAGAAGCAATATCATCAATAAGTTCCAGCCCACATGGCCAACAAATACAATCCAAGCATGCCCCATAGAGAGGTTATTTTTATTTTATGAGGGATCAACTTCAATCAATAACCAAGTGGTAAACTGTAAAGTAAAGCATTGCTTGGATGTTTTTACCACACTATGGTTTTGGTTTTGGTTTTGGTTTTGTATCATCCGACAATTCTACATTTGATGAAGATAACCTAACAGAATCAACAGTTTTCAGTTGATCAAGTTGCTTCTTACCACGACGAAGCAGGTACTCAATATGTTGGAAATTCTTGCGATCAACTAGTCTCGAATTTCTACGGAACTCATCTGATACAATTGATTCAATCTGCCTCCGGTTTTCTGGGGGTTTACAACGTGCTGTTCTAAGAAATCCTCTGTACAACGAAAGAACTTGCTTCTGAATACCAGATAACTTTGGGGCCCTGGATGCTCCCATTGCATCTTCTCTTCAAAGATTTTGCCTTACGCTCACTGCCTGTTTTATATCATGCCCTGCATACCAATAAAACAGGCCTCATTCAGAATATGCAACAAAATGAGTATGTACATATAGTGGCAGTGATAATTAAGGTATCAAGTAACACGACAAGTGACAATTTATTACTCATTTAATGATATTTATACAGATAAACCCAAGTTTTATGGCACCTTTTATTTGAATCGATTGCACCTCTGGATTCTAGAACCCAATATTACTTCAATTCTAAACCCACAAATTCAGCCCAGTCGAGAAAAATAGCCCAACAAAATATTCAGGAAGGTTACAAATCTTTTAGTGCGGTCGAACTGGAACAGCCGACAGTCTGACCAACCTCCTCCGGCGAGTCGGCAACCACGTTGCACCAGCTCTCCGTCTCCATCTCCCTGCTATGGCGCTTTCCTTCTCGAGTACTAAACTCTATGAGGTATCCATACTTTTGCCTTTTTATCGATTTATTTAATGTTTTTTTTATTAATAGTTCATTTCCTTTTTTTACATTTGTAATTGCTTATAGTTAATATGCTTATACAGTTAATTTATTCATAGAAAAATTACAATGTGGTGAGGGATTGTTGATATTACGATTTTAGAAGGTTTAAAGAGATAAGGGATTACACAATTAGGAGGCGGCGGTACGATGAAAATCGTAGGAATTGTTTAGCTTTATAAGATTTTTTAACCAATGATAATAACACATGCGTAAAGATTGACATTGAAAATGTCTCTTTCCTTATTTTTGATTCTCTCAAGCAGGAGCTATTTTAACAATTGATAGTTACACATGACATTGAAAATGAAAAAAATACTATAAAACTTTGTTTCCCATCTTTTTGATTCTATTTATGTTGGTAAAGAAATGAGGGTAATGAAATTTATAATTAACTCCATTCGCTACTCCCTCTCATGGCTCTCCCTCTCATGGCTCTTGTCACATAACAAAAAAGCTCAAACCTCATGTGATCCCATTTTATTCCACCATATTAAACACCCCCTTAGGGTTTGAGTATTGAAATACAATATTGTATTGACATTAGGGAATCTAGAGTCATATATCAATAATGATGTTAGATGTTATTAATAAATCAAAGTATGAAAACACAACTATAAACGTTATTAGTAATATTTAATAGATGTTGTATATGACTTCAAATTTGTTCTTATTTTTCGATGTGAGGGCATCCTCTCTTTGGCTTTATGCAGGAGAATCTCAAAACAAGTTGATAAAGAAGAAACTGATGCTGGTTGGGGTCCTGTGCAGGTGATCCTATTGCACACCCTGAGGGCTGGGACTGGATTTATTAATGGTTTTAAAATTCGATTAACAAATTTGAAATGAAGCAAAAGTGTGCTGCCACTTATTGCAATTTGCTCATTTTCAGCAATAAGCATGTCAACTATTTTGATATTTTATTGGATATTGATACATTATAAAAACTCTTGCCTGGTTGTCAAAGTAGGATGCATAGATAAGTTGGGTAAAGTGAAAGAAGCAAACACTAGGGACGTCAATTATATACTTACATCAAACCCTGCTAGATTCATAATCAACTACTGTGTGAGCAGAGGATTACCTTCGGTTTATGTACAGAAGATGAGAGTGGGATCACCGAAGGGTGTTGAGCAGAGAGGGCCGATAAGGTTTATGAAAAGTTTTGGAATGTGTCTTCAACCTGAAACAAAAACATCAAAAAGAATACTTGTCATGTGAGATATACAAAGTCACCAGTTAATAAAAAAAATAGTAATACAGTTGAAAAATCACAAACTGTAAGCAAATTGGAGTTTTTTTTACGATATTGTTATTATGAGATCGATAAGATGTTAACTGTCTTTTTCCTCAAAGAGTGACAGTCAGATTTTACTGTACATGCAGTTTTAATAATGCCTTGGTTGTTTGTGAGTTTCTATAACAACTTTGTTCACAAATCATAATTAACGTCGTGTTATTGAAACCATTGTCTGGAGAGAAAGAAAGGAAAAAGAAAGAATTAATCATTTATGCCAGACACATGCAAACATTTCAACTTGATGAGCATTTGTAGATTAAGTATATATGAACAATGTCATTTTCTCAAATCTGCTATATTACAAATCTATATATGAATTACACACCAAATTATGTTCTTGATGAGCTATGAACAATTTCACCAAATTATGTTCTTGTCTGTCAAAACAGAAACTTATTCCTGTCACATTCAACTTTAAACATGCATTCATAATCGCGCACATAGCAACGTTTACACTTATATTAAGCTTATATGTTCATTACATCTATAAAGTTTCATTAGAGTGCTTAATATCAATTAAAGATAAATAAACATGTTACTGTCCACCAGTTCACAGCTCGTATTTTCCCATTTCGTGCCAAGTATAATCAAGGACTTATGTTAATTTTAATGGCTAAATGTTTGTTGAATCAATAAAAAATGTTTTAGAGTTAATATGCAAGTTTATGAGCCCATTAAATGAAGGATATAAGGCTGAAAGTACGGAGTTTCAGCACCAAAAACACATAAAAAGGCTGCTGTCCGATTCATATTTCTACTTCAATTCATGCTATATGATCATATTTGATGATGGATTTAAGATAGATGCGTATTGAAACCATAATAGATGTTTAGTAGTCAAAATGATGTGTGTATAAAGCAGGAACAAGGGCTGCAACATCATCAAAACTCCACTTTACACAATCAAGAGACTTGTATGTGTGTGTGTGTGTGTGTAAATCGCAGCTGCTGCTGCGTTTAGTTTCTCAAATGCACCCCCCCCCCCCCCCCCCAATTAATAAAAAAATAAATGATTTTGAAATCAAACCTGGGTGTGTGGTGCGGCGAGTACGAGCAGATCGCTTGAGAGACGGGACGAGGGACGAGCCCCAAAGAGAGGAGCAACGATCACCGGAGGGGAGTAAGAATTAAGGGATTGGGAGTTGATGGGTCACCGAGGATGAGAGGCGATGGAAATTTTGAGAGGCTGAGAGGAGCGTTAGGTTATTAGGTTTAGGGCTTCATATTGAAGGTTTGTGCAAAATCAAAGGTGCGATTATGGGTTTAAGCATTCGTCTCGTTTGAGTGAGAATCAAAGGTTTTTTGTGTTGTGCTTTGAACGATTTGTGTTGCATCGTCTATGGTTTGAGTTCAGGTTCATCGTATATTCATATGCTAGTTTATTACCCAATATTTTTAATATATTATTATTTATATAAAATATAATAAATAAAAGATAAAAAAATATTATTTTTTATAATAAAAGTAGATAATAATGATATTATTATTTATTATAACCTATTAATTTCTTATATTTTTAAATATATATATATATATATATATATATATATATATATATATATATATATTATTTTTAATTATTATTTTAAAATTTTATTAAGTTATAATTAATAAGTTATTAGAGTATTAGATTTCATTGGATTTGATTTGAATTCAAAATAGATTCTGTTATATATTTAGACTAGTTTATTACCCGGGTATTACGCGCATATTTTTAATATATATAAAATATAATAAATAAAAAGATAAATATATAAATATTATTTTTTTGAACAAAAGTATATAATGTGATATTATTATTTATTAGACCTATTAATTTTGTATATTTCTAAATATATATGAAGAGTAATTATTTTCTTATATATTTAATTAAACTTTTATTATATTATCTTATAATTAATAAGTTAATAAATTATTAGATTTTGTTTGATTTGATTTGATTTGATTTGAATTTAAAAGTGGATTATTTTAGATTTGGATAGATTTAATTAATATATTAGTAGAGTATTAGATTTTGTTTAATTTGATTTGATTTGAATTTAAAAGTGGATTATATTATATTTGGAAAGATTTGATTTGAATTTCTTTATTCATTTTAAAATCTATAACTGTCACATGTCGATTCATGGTGACGACACGTGGCTTCACCAGAAATGAGTATAGTTACTCTTTTAATAGTATAGATAGATAGATAGATTTGTATAGATATTGTTTAAGTATTATTTTGTTTATATTAATAAATCACTTTAATAATATTCTATTTTTATATTAGATTTTTTTCCGTTCATTCTTTAAGGATATTACCAAATTTAGGTAATGTGTTTTAGGAGGTGGTTAAATTTAAATCATTTAATTGGATTGATTTTCGTTAAATATTTAAACTTAAAATTCAATTAAATAAGTTATATTATCAAAAGTATAATGTATAGATAATTGTTATTTACTATTAATAATATACATTAAATTTTATTATGAGCAAAGTCTCTTTAAATAGTACATAGTTTATCAAATAGTTTATCAAATAAATGAAAACTATTGTATACTCAAATATCAAATCAATCATTCATGATGAAATAAGTATTTGATACGTGTATTCTATATCAATTAATAAAAAATATATAAATAAGAAGAGTTTATTGTGCATGAACATCTATCTTGAACACATACATTAAATTTTTTTAATCTAACTGATAGAAACTGATATTAACTGAAAAAAATTATATTACATCACTAAAACCATAACATTTTCTTGCAAAAGAATGTTTCTTATAGTTCATATTAACTTCAAATGTGAAAGATCAATGTGAAGAAGAAAAAGCTTTCGTTACTTGAGTATATGTATTTATAAAATGATAAAATTAAATTTAAAATCAACATTTAATGTACTTAAATTAAGGTATTAAATTAGGAAAAAGAGGCGGGAAAATGAGATTTTCCTGCATTGTGGAAAGGACACATGACACTAATTGTTTTGATTTATTATAATATATAGATAGATAGATTGCTTTGATTTATGGCTCCATCAATTCTACTATGATCCTTTCTATGGTATGGGTTCATTTTAGGGTTTGGATCGGTTTAGGGAACGGTTTTAAGGTTGGTGCCCACCAAGTGGTTTGGCTAACTAATGGCATTTGAATAAGTAAAAGTTATCTATTAGTGCGAATGGGGATAGCATTTCTCTCATGTATGTCCATGGCCCGTTGGCATAGTCATATACATTTCAATTAATAAACACTTTCTGAAAGTTAGAAATATTATATATATCCAAAATATGTTTTAAGTGTATTGTATATTATGTACATGTTTGATTGTATCTTCGGTATATAAATTAATTCAAAGTTTAAGAGACGTGTATATGAAATTTTGTTAATGAATCATATAGATGTTATTAGAGTTAGATTGGTACATTCCCTTTTTATTTAGATTCATCTGCAAAAAATATAACGGTCTCATTAGTTTTTAACTCGATGGACTTAGATATACATGCATACATGGTTTTTAATATATATATATGTCACCTCAATCTAAAGTCTAAACAATATATTTATTTATGCATTATTTGTATAAAAATAAAACATACTTATAGTTCACTTGTATTTAATTAGCTTATTAATTAAGTTTGACTCTATAAAAAAAAATTAAGGTACATTATAAAATATTTTTTGAAAAGTAAATTGACTTGATCATGGTATAGTTGTAAATAGGGTTGTCTCCTACGGTGTGTTGAAGACTAGACCACACAAGGCCTCCAATTTGATATGTCGCAAAGATGATGGGAGTTTAGGCCTTAATTGGACACATACATACACTGATACACATCAATACATCATGTGTGTATGTTACAATGGAACTCATTTTAGTTTTTATATGATTTGCATTATATATTTGTTTTAAGCTTAGTATCTATCATCATCTTAATTAAAAGTCACATGAAACACAATACCTACCATGCACGATGCTTGTAATTACGTATTAAAATGATAAAAATATTATTTAGAGGTATATATGCATGGTTTGTAATAACATTTACAGAGAGAAATTTGTTATAAAATGGGATTGGATGGAAATAAAAAGTTAATCCTTGCTTGTCCTATTTATGTATAGAAATATTGTTAAAATGTATTAATTAATTACCATATTTAATTAGTTTGTATATGGGGAAAGTAATTTAGTTAGTTGTAGTGACCATTACTTATTAATTGGTTGGTTAATGGTTATCCTAGCTAGATTAGAAGCAAGCAAGCATGCATTAATTCAATTCAATTCCTGTTTGAAAGTGTAGGTATGTGTGTGATAGATAGATAGATAGATAGTGCATGATGGAATGAAAATTGATTGCAAATAGAAAAGTGAAAGTGAAAAAGAATGGAGACGAAGAGAAGGGAAGGGTAGGATAGGTACTCAAATAGGTTACCTATGAATGTAGTGGCTTTGTAGTTGCACGTGGATGTCATCGACACAAGACTACTCACTCATTCCCTTGCGCCACACGAAGTCGTTGGCGAGGATGCCAAGCAAATCTGCAGCCACGTTAGCGTCACATTAGCTTTGCCATCCTTTGTCATTTTAAGGATATGGATGCCAACTTGTCATACTTTTTTATTTCATTTTAAAATTAAAAATAAAAACATTGAAATAAAAAATAAATTAATAATATTAAAATTAAACATAAATGAAGAACATTAAACTAAAAAAATAAAATAAGAACATTTAATTTAAACATTAAAATAAAAGCTAAACTACGTGAAGTCTTGGTCCGAATATTCGTTTTCAAAATCATCAACCGAATCAACGTTGATATCAATGTTTTAAACACCCCAAATATGTTCAATGTTTTTTTTTTTTTAATTTGAAATGATAAAAATGAAAGAATTTATATAATATTTTGGTTGTGTTAAGTTGAGAAAAATGAAATAATATGTATGTATATATAAAAAGTAACGAAATATAAATAATTATATATAGAAGTAGAGTAATGAGAGAATAGATATGAGATAAATGAAATGATGTGTGTTTGTATATATAGAGAGTAAATGAAATATAAATAATTATATAATTATAATTATTATATATATATATATATATATATATATATATATATATATATATATAATTATAGGGGTGGGTTCAATGGAGAACCTCTATGCATCGAGGAACCTTGGAGAACCACAATGCATCGCTAGAAAAATCGTAATGCATCACGTAGAAATCGATGCATCACACGAGAAATTTGATGCATCACGTGAAAAATCGTAATGTAGAAATCGATGCATCATGCGAGAATTTGATGCATCACGTGGAAATAATGATGCATTACGGGGGAATTGTGATGCATTTGTGGTGGTGCATGGAGGTTCTTCAAAAATCTTCGATGCATGGAGGTTCTCCATTGAACCCACCTATATATATATATATATATATATATATATATATATATATATATATATATATATATATATATATATATTAAATGTTAAAGAAAAGGGCTCGGCATTTGGACGTCGTTGCCATGGCAAAGGGGCGGTGTGTCATCTCAGTACCGTGGCAATGCAGAGGGTTGCCACCCCCACTCCCTACAGCCTTATATATAACCATTCCATTGCATTTGCATATTTCCAACCCCTGGCTCCTGAATTGCCTCTAATTAATTTTAATATTTAATAAGTATATATATAAAAGTAACTAAACCTTCCATGCCCAATATATATAATTGCCCTTCATCTTCTTCAAATTATTCTCAAGCGTGCGCGGACACACACATATATAGGGTTGAGATCACATAAGAACCCTTCAATTCTGTGAGAACGTAAGAAACTTCCAAAGTGCACAAATTTATACATCAAATGCATAGATTAAAAAATTAAATTTATAACTTAAAACCATTATTGGTTTTCAATATTAATAAATATCATAATCTAACATTAAAATTATCTTTAAAAATTTAATTAATCAAATTTTACACTAAATGCAAAAATTTGAACATTAAATGCATAAATTTTGTCAGATGCAAAAATTTGTACATAAAGTGGACATATTTATCATGAGATGCCTAAATATTTATATCAAATGTATAAATTTTAGCATCAAATGCATAATTTTATATATTAAATTCACAAATTTTAGAGCGGTTCTCACTTTCTCACGGAATTGAGGGTTCTTACCGGAACCCAACCATATATATATAATCAATCAATATCTCCATCCCTAGCTATTTCTTTCTTTTTCTCCATCTTAGGTAGCGTTTGGTTTGAAGGATTTAAACAACCCGTTTAGGATTTGGATTTAAAAATCCTTCATTATCATGTTTGGATCCAATACTAAAAGAAAGGATTTAGCTCATTTAGGATTTTATATTCCCCACTTCTTTACCTTTCATAATCCATCCATACCCCTAAAGATTTCAAAATCCTATCATTTTAAATTCATGCAATCCAAACATCACCTTAATTTCTCTCTTACAAATGACGGGTGGCCTGGGTGCATGTGATATGCTAGCCGCGGAAAAGAATTATTTCATGTCATTAGTTTATGGCTTTGAAAGATTTACGAGTTAATTAATAAAAACTAGTTTATAACCCACGTATTACGTAGATATTTTTAATTAAATTTATTTATATAAAATGTATATGAGTAAAAATAAAAATATACAACAATAATAATTGTGTTTATTTTTTACTATTTACAGAATAAAAAATAGAGTATATTTATCTTTTTTTATAAATTTTAATTTGTATTTATCTTTTATTTTTTGATAAGTTGTAATTATATTTTTGGTGAACGTAGAGGTGACACGTGACATTTGATGTTTTCCTTTATTATTCATAAAAAATAATAATAATTTCCATCACTAATTCAAATTTTTACATTTGGATCTAATTATGATTATTATGGATAAAAATGATAGATATTTGTTTTAGGTAAACATTAATTTTAAATGTTACAAAATCTAATTTATTACTAATTAATTAATGAAAAAAATAAAGTCAAAGTTTAATGCAATTAAGTTAAGGTGTTAAATTTGGAGAAAGAGGTGGAAAAATAAAATTTTCTTGTATTGTAGAATTGACATATGACATGAATTGTTTTGTTTTATTATAATATATACGTTAATCCAAATTTTTACATTTGAATTTAACTATAATCATTAAGGATAATAATGACACATATTTATTTTAGATAAATATTAATTTAATATTAATTCATTAATGAAAATATTAAAATCAAAACTTAATGTAATTAAGTTAAGGTAGTAAATTTGGAAAATGAATTAAAAAAAGGCATAGGTATAATTATTGATTTTAATTAAAGGTATAAAAGACATTTCATAAATAATTATGAGTTGTCATTAATCTGGACCATTGATTTCTTTCCATTCAATGATCCAGAAACTCTAAGCGGTTTTCTTATTATATATAGTATAGATTAAGCCTCTTGAATAGGACAACAAACCTTCCATATATTATTCCTTCCTACTTTCACATCCATTTGATAATTGATCACATGATAATTATGATATGACGCCGATGCATGATTAAAAAATGAATGCCTTAGGACTAAGTAAACATAGAATGAATGGCGCAACCCACCCTATGATTGAGAGAATTAAGCTGGATCGAGGTGGGGAAAACCATAGTTGCGGTCGATGAACAAACAAGAAATAACATTTTCTATAATTGTTATGATCCATATATTAAGCAATAAAAAGGAGCATTAAATGATGGAAGTCGAATAAAAAGATCATCGCCTAGGCAAAGTAGGTAGTTCATCTACATTTTCATAGTCTTAAACAGAGATCGTCAGTATAATTTGTTGAGATCGAGTTTTTGTTATTCTATATTGAGGGGTTTCAAATATAAAATTATGCCTAAAATCCTCAAATTGCATTTAAATTATAGCCAACTTTTGATTCAAATAATGTAATAAATACTAAAACAATCTACCTACTAACAAAGAACAAACATTTTTAAAAAAATAGAAACAAATACAAAGTTAAAAAAAAAAAGTACAAAACAGTAATAAAAAAAAAAGTTAAAAACAAATTGTATCCTTACCTTACACTTACAATTGTTCTCTATGAGTTTTAATTTATTGAAAATCTATTATATCTTATAAATTATTATCTTTCTATGATGATAGCTACAGAATCATTCGATTAATTTCAGAAATTTATAATTATCCATTGATATAAAAAAGAAATCCTACTACTTTACAATTTGCAACAAATTGACAACAAATTGAGTAAGAGTGAGAATAAAAAAGGCATCGGTGAAAGGCGATTGAAGAGGGATTTGTTTCATTGTTTGGGAATAAAAATATAAGTGAGGCTTTGAGGGGCTTTAGAAACTTCCTATAGAATTCCAATGTAATTAAGGAGTGGGTAGACAATGAATGCATACCCCGGCCTGCTACTACTACTGCTACTGCTTATTACCTATGTGTATGTGCAGCTGCCAAACACAACAATGATATGGTAAATCATCTGGGGACATTAAATCGGGAGTGATATCTTTTTTTACGATAATTAGTCTTCACAAACCATATGTTGTTCATTCAAGGAATTGATGGGCACCAAATTCACAACAAAGTACGTACAAATCCAATTATTGTTTTATCCAAACTAGATTTGTAAGACGTTTGTAAGATCTTATACATGTGAGAATCTTCCATAAGAAGTTGCATATGTCTCTTAATAATAATGATTAGTGAAGCATTCAGTTTGTGGGATAATCTCACCAAGTATCTTGGAGAGAGAGAGAAAAAAAAAGTTCTAGCTTGTAGTGACCAATATTGACCTGATAGTCAAGTTGAAGACTAAAAGTGTTGGAGGCAGAAGTGTTACACCTTAAACAAGTAAGTGAATTCAACATTCAATAATCTCTATGTCGACCTTGATAATATTAACAAATGGATAAAAGAAAAAGGTAACAGAACAATTTATCGATAGAATTTGAACTCTCGTTACAATAAAGGTGGATTAGCTAGATGTCATGAGCAAATCAGATTAGCATCTACAGACTAAAAAAATACACTCAATGACCAAATTTTTTGTAGCTAAAGATGGGAGTTTGTTTAACTAGAAGTGTTTGGCTTGGATATATATTTTTGTCAAAGACCAATCGTGACTACGTATTTTAATTAGGTTAAGGATTTGAAAAGCAATAATGCAACTCAATTTGGGAATAATTGAAGATTAAAGGATCAAGCATGACCCATTTAATTAATCGTCAAAATATGGTGCAAATCTAAATGGTCTAAATTAGTTTCTTCAAGATTCAATTCAAAAGGGTTGGTTATCAACAATAGATTATTTAAATATATCCAACACTAATTAAAATACAAGTTATGTTTTGACTAAAACGTACTTGATGATTGATATTAATAAATAAATAAATAAATAGATTCCAAGAAAAATAAAACAAGATAGAAAAATTCAATGATGAATGGTGGCTGCATTAAATAAAACCAAAATCTACCAACTAGATCCATCAAACGATTATAGGATCAAACATAGATAGATTATAATTGCCAATAGAATCACAAAACAAATCTTGTCTAAATCCTAATAAATTGTCTTTGTCCTCCTCCATAACAACTAACAACCTACGTCATATATAAAAGGGTTAGTATTTTGGTGATGGATGCACACACTGCACGTACATACAGTCACACAGCAAGAAGGCAATTAAGTACGACGACCTAGCTAGCTCCTTTATATTTACGTCCGTCGTCCTCATGAGTCATGATACGGATGGATACCCGGCCACGAAACTACAAGTTCAAAAACACAGCAGTCCCTTAGCTTAGCTCTACGTACTTGTTATTTTTCTGATTCTGAAAACGCCCTTAATTTACAAACTTCAAACGAGACCTACCAACCAACTCCAAATCCAGTTTGCCAACCCAAATCGCGTTTTATGCTTCTTTATTAATTTATTCAACTTAATTGTAACTTTTCTTTCAACAATGCATAAAAACTAAATTAGATATTATATTTCTGGTAGCACTTTTTGTTACAACTATTATCTGGTTATTATTTTCTAATATTTTTAGTTTTTAAAACGGCATTTCAAATCCAAATAGCCTCTTAAAAAGTAAAGATAAAAAAAAAAAAAAAAAAAAAGAAATCTAGGAGTTGATGACGATGGATGATGAGTTAAGACCCCACTGCATGAGTAGACGCGTGAGAAGATGCGCGAGTGAGTATTGATATTATAAATTCTACTCAACTACACAAAGGAAAAAACACAGAGTCATCCACATAAATATAGGCTATTTCTTCATGCACCACCTCTAATTTCTCATACACCACCTCTATACATTTGACCTATAAATACTTATCTTTTGATTGGACAAAAAAGTATAAACAAATAAAATATAATGATGAGTTATGAAAAAAAGGTATGTTTTAGGTCAATTGTAGATATAGATATGGTGCATGAAGTAACACCCTAAATGTATTTATAGCTTTCCCTTCTCCCTCCCTTCTTCACTTTGCCCCTTCACTTCACTTCACTTCACTTCACTTCAAATCCCCTTTTCTTTTTCTCTGCACAGAATAGCCTCAGAAGAAAGAGCCTTGAGAAAGTGAACCAAATCCTTTCCTTAACCTTCACGCCTCCATATTTACACCTCTCTCTCTCTCTCTCTCTCTCTCTCTCTCTCATAAAAACCCTCTTTCTCTTTCTCTTTCTCTATCTGCATTTAAATACCGTCAGAAAAACTCACGTTTCCCTTCACTCTTTTAACTCTCAGTCTTTTTGATCCTTTTTTTTTTTTTTTAAAAAAGGGGAAAAACAGAGGGTTATCATCATATCTCACCTAAAGACCCTTCATTTCTTGATTTCTGTTGTGGAGTGATCGATGGGTTCTTGTGAAAAACATCAAGTTTTCATGAATTTTGATGGGCCAATCATTGTGGGTGCTGGTCCTTCCGGTATTGCTGTGGCCGCTTGCCTGAAACAAAATGGCATTTCTTCTCTTGTTCTTGAAAGAAGTGATTGCATTGCATCCTTATGGCAACATAAAACTTATGATCGTTTAAAGCTTCATCTTCCTAAACAATTCTGTGAGCTTCCATTGTTCGGCTACCCTAAGGATTTCCCTAAATACCCCACAAAAAACCAGTTTGTTTCTTACATGGAGGCTTATGCAGAGCACTTCCAAATCAAGCCCAGCTTCAACCAAACGGTCGCTAGTGCCGAGTTCGACTTTTTGACTGGGGTTTGGAGGGTGAATACACAAGATTCTTTGTATGAATCACGGTGGTTGGTGGTTGCTACCGGCGAGAATGCGGAGGCGGTGTTGCCTGAGATTCAGGGGATTGAGAGGTTTGAAGGTGTTGTAAGGCATACAAGTGAGTACAAAAGTGGTTGTGAGTTCAGAAATCAAAGGGTTTTAGTGGTTGGGTGTGGGAATTCTGGCATGGAGGTTAGTTTGGACCTTTGCCGTTACAATGCAAGTCCTTTTATGGTTGTTAGAAACTCTGTAAGTTCTTCATCATCATCATCATCATAACGCTCTTTCTTTTCAGTGTGTCTTTTTTAAATGATTAGGGTATTATTGTTAAGATTTTATATGACAAAGTCAAAATTTCTTTTTGCTTTTTTTACTTCACTTTTTGACATGGGTTTCTTTTTTTATTTCAAAAAATAATTAGTCAATAGAATAGTACTTACTTAAAACCCCTAAATCTTTTTTTAATAATCATCCATATCATCTTCATATGGGTATTTCTTGATTTCATCTTTATAGGTGTGGATTTTTTTATTAATGCAATGCAATCAAGTAATTAGAGATTTTGGTGTATTACAGGTTCATGTTCTGCCTAGAGAGATGTTTGGATTCACAACATTTGGAATAGCAATGGCCCTTCTCAAATGGCTACCTCTTAGGGTGGTGGACAAAATAATACTGTTCATGGCCAATTTAACACAGGGAAACACAGATAAATTAGGACTGCGTCGGCCAAAAACCGGACCCCTAGAGCTCAAAAACGCTACCGGAAAGACACCTGTTCTTGATACCGGAGCCTTATCACTAATCAAATCCGGCAACATCAAGGTAAAATTAAGATTCCCTGACAGTACGTGCATGTATAATTGAATTCTTGAAAAAAATTGTTTGTGATTTTATTGGAATAATGTGTGTCTGCAGGTGGTGGAACAAGGAGTGAGAGAAGTCACTAGAAATGGAGCCAAATTCATGGATGGTCAACAAATTGCCTTTGACTCTATAGTATTGGCAACAGGGTATAAGAGCAATGTGCCATCTTGGCTCAAGGTATTGTGAAACAGGAAGGGATCTTGCATCACATACTTGTACCTTATGAAAAATTTTTATGTATTTTTCTAAATTGATTTTGTATCTTATTCTCTGTATATCACATCACTTTCCAAGTCTTACACATTGACAAGCCTACAAAATGGTTTTTAGTAACCAAAAAAGTGAAAAACTGATGGCACTTGTTTGGATGATTCTCAATCTCTTAACATTTTTGTTGTCATTTTATGATGTGTTGCTATCAACAAGTATTCTCTTGATCATATTTATTTCTCCTTTTTTATAATCTCTCTTCCTAAATATTGATTTCAAGAAGCTACATACATAAATCAAGTTTCTAAATCAAGACTTGCGTACTACTTTTGATGCCTAGGGTATGACTCATTATTCTTGTCGTTTCGGTAGTTTTTTTTTTTTTCAATTCCTTTAGTAATTAAAAATAATTTCTTTTATTGCTGTTTTTAAGAGCAAGAATCGGAATTGAAATGTGTTGTAAATATAATGATGTCATTATTTTGTCCTTGATAATGGGTCGGGTCATTAAACATGACCCCACATATTTCAAGTATATTTGTATGCCTATATAGTTATTATATTAGTAAACTAGATGGATGTAAAATTTGTATTTTTTTTTTTTTTGTTGATAAAAGAAAGTTGTTTATATTTAACTTATGTTTTAATTAGGGAAGTGACTTTTTTACTGAAGACGGAATGCCAAGAACGCCGTTTCCAAATGGTTGGAAAGGGGAGAACGGGTTATATACAGTCGGGTTCACCAGAAAAGGCCTTCTTGGAACAACATGTGACGCTCTAAAAATTGCTAAGGATATTACTCGACAATGGCGGTCAACGTGATGCAACTCTAAGCATTAGTTTAGGTCAAGGTGATGATGTAGTACCAATATTGGAATAAAAATGAAAAGGAAAGAGAGATAAATAGGGTTTTTTATTTTCTTTAGATTGGTATGGTAGAGCAACTTACTTGGGGGTATTTTCTAGTTTGAATGTTTACCAAAACATCATTGTCTTTTTAGGTTGGTTCAAATTTCTGATGTTCTTTTGGAATGGAATGGGGATGGGGTTAAAAACTGTAAATTAACAAGTTTTGTATTTCACTCATTTGAGTTTTTTTTTTTTTTTTTACTTCTTTTAATGCATGTATTGGTCGTATTGTACATTTCTTTGTCTTCCAATCAATTTGTTTTTTTTATACATTTACCCTCCTCAATCATCCTCATAAGAGTAGACAGACTAGTCACCCGATGGTGCTCGGGATTGCTACATATGTTCCATCCTAGCAAAAGCACCACCCCTACCTCGCTCCTGCTAAAATGAAGAGAGAAAAGTTCACAAAAAGATAATTCTTAGTTGCAACAAATAAAAATATTATTTTTGTATTTTCTAATAATTAGTATGTATATGTTTTAATTTTATATTTATTTACATTTTATGTAATATATTATTTATAAAAAATGTTTCACATAAAACATGGGTTAAAAACTGGTATTGTCAATAAAACATTAGTAGATGAGGATATGAGACTTTACCATTTAAATTAGGGGTGGTCTAATTGGACCCTTGAAATCTCATTGAACCCCATGAATGTGTGTGGTGGTTGACCAAAAGATATGTGTGGGGAAAGGGGTCCAAAGAGTATAACCCTTAAATTAAAATGAATTAAAGGTAAAAATTTTAGGAATATGAACACCGAATGATCAACAATTGTTATGATTGAAAAGCTGAACAATCATATATTCATCGTTATTATATAAAACAACCATATAAATAAAAAAAATTCCTTTAAAAAATGATGTATATCTTTACCTATTTCTTTGTTTTAAGGTGTATCATAAACATATCAAATAATCAATACACGATATTATTTTTTATGAGTTTAAGAAATTCTTTTCAATACCATAATACACTCACAAAATACTTCAACATTATTAATTGAACCTATTAAATATTTTATTATTAATAAAAAATGATAAAAATCAGGGTATGTTACAATAAATAAATAAAAGTAAAAGTATGTATCAAAACTATTAAATTGAATAATATTATTTAATTATACTTGGTATTGTAAACTTTTTTTAAATCGTACTCTATGAGGAAATTTAAATTTCATTTTTAAATGACAAAACTAAAATTTTATAAAAATAAATTAAACTAATTAAAATGAAGAATGTGTAAAAACAATTTATTATAAGAAGGTTGATAAAATATTAGATAAAACATGTTAACAAAACCTTTTTAACGATGGTGCTTTTCGAAAGTTTCCTTTAGGGGGCGTTTGGTTCACAGAATCTGATGGAATTTGATGGAATTGGAATGAAAATTTCATTCCAATGTGCTGTTTGACAGTAAAAAGTAATGGAATGAAGATTCCTTTAAAAAAAAAACATGAAGGAATCTATTTTCCTTGGGTCAGTACCATAGAATTTAAAATCCATTCCAAAGCTTTTAAATGTTCTAAAACCAGACCCTAGACTTCATCTTCACCGGCCTACATTATTATTCCGACAGATTCTATTCCATGACAGATCCATTCCAGGAATAAACATTCTGTAAACGCCGCCTTAGTGTACAATACCACAACCAAATCATGAATAATGTTTAGTCTCTCTCTCTTGCACACATAGTTATTAAGATCTCGTCTCGATCTTATGATTTTACGATAATGATCAGCAAAAATGATTCAATCCTTAGTAAGATCTCTTGTGGATAGGATCTTAATCAGGATTTTAAGATCTACTAAAAGATCTTTACATCTTGACCCGAACCGATTATATTTTTACTTAAATAAAATAAATTATAAACGATAGAACTTTGTTAAAAAGAAAAGTTAAATATGTGTTTTAATTTTCAAATTTTTACGTGACAACAATTTTCATATAATTCTGGAGTTCAAATGTCTTATTCTACTCCATCATTATTACTATATTATTAGAAATCAGTTTTTTTATAATTAACTAGCCAATAGAAAAATGACAGATTTTACCATTTCATTTTTCAAGGTCAACCTAACTATTTTTCTACCCGATCATGAGGTGTAAATAGACTACCGCACAGAAATATCAAATACAATACGTGAGGCTGACGGGAAGCGTAAGATCCATCCATGACCATGTACATGTACCTACCTGACTGAGTTTAGCAAAGCCAATGATACTGATACTACTCTCCTCTGCTCCTCCTGCTAACTTTTTCCTAAGTACCCCTTTTGCTTGCGTCACCATTCTTTGACTACTCCAAATCAACACAGACTGCCCACAAACTAGGGATGAGAACGGGACGATTTCGGGCTGGGGAATGGAAATCTCGTCTCCGTTTAAAAAACCGCGGGGATCCCCATCGGGTACGCGGGAAATCGGGGAAACCCATTTATAAATCAATACTATGAAATTTAACGACATTGTTCATAATTTAAGCTTAAAACGTCAATGAGTTTAAAATTACAATACTAATATTAAATTAAATTTGTATCCCTATCAAATGATAACGAAAAAAACATTCTTTTAACAAATTATATATAAATAAATAAGTTTTTTAAATTATACATAATCATTTTTATACATAATATATAAAATAGATAAAAATATTCATTTTTTATAATCGGGTATACAGGACGTGTATTATCAATACCATACCCGCCCCATCACCCGTTTAACTTAATCGGGTTCGGGGAAACCCGCCCCAATTAGATCGGTTTTCGGTTTTTCACGCCGTGTTCGGGTTTTTTGCCATCCCTACCACAAACATATACAAAATACCAAATAAACCCCAAATATCACCTTTAATGACATTTCATAAATCTATCAAATCTATATGAGTTTAATTACTATCACTTATTTGGTTGATATAAATGAAATCAAATTTAGATACAAACCATCACTTATTAATTAAGAAATATGGCTTTTACCCGACATATTTGTCATATACATACAACTTTAATTAAAATGATTTTTACATTTATAATAAAATTTTTATCATAATTGTCGTGTATTCTTAAAAGTAATGAATTTGTCATCTTAGATAAAAATCTATCTATTCTATTATATGAGTAACTAGATGCCACATGATAGAGCGCCAATTGGCTTAACATGGGATTGCCACGTGTACCTAACAATTTCTAATTAATTTGCTTCTAAAATTTGTTTTTTCCAATCTATCTATAATAAATAAATTAAATAATATCTAATCAAATCAAAATCTAGTCTAATATAAAACTCAAATTTGAATTTGAATGATAACTTTTCTTTTTTATATATTTATATTTATTGTACTACATAAATAAATATTATAAATTTGATAAAATATATTTAAAAATTATCCTACAAGATTAATGAAATTAAATTTTTAAATGTATACCCATGTTATACATGGGTTTATAAACTAGTATATATATATATATATATATATTAAAAATATCCGCGTAATACGCGGGTAATAAACTAGTTATTATATATGGTAAAAACGTATCAAGATAATGGTGGTAAAAAAAGGAGAAAGAAAAAGAAAAAGAAAAATTATATTTATAGGCATGCGTGAGAGAAGAGGTTTATATATGGAGCAGAATCAGAAGTTGATTATAGTTATAGGTAGCGTTACTTTATCCAAGCAACGTACCACAAGCCAAATTTATTTACGGATTTTAGGTTTGACCTCACCTCACCTATCTTAGCTTACCTATGTCCCATCAATTTAATTTAATTTTATTTTATTGCCTAATAATATTATTTTTTGATGATTCCCTCCCATTCCTTAAATGTTCAGATATCATTATTTTCCAACCTTTTTCCTTGTCCTAAATATATATTCGAGTAAATTACAGAAATGGTCATTGTTGTTTGTTCAAAATTATTGAAACGGTCTCTCAACTTTTAAAGTTGTATTGTCAGTCTATCAAAGTATCAAACCATTAATTGCTTTCATAAATAGTCTCACCTGCTATTAATTTTTTAAAAATGATCAATATATCCTTTTCATTTTAGTTTTCTACTATTATAGTTATTCACTTTTAGTCCTTCCACAAACTTTTTGTATTTTATATTTAATTTTTTTTATTTGAGACTTAATTATTTCAATTTTAATTTTAAGTATTACATAATTCATTATGTTTTATCAAATATAATTAAAATTAAAATCTATTAATTCATGAATTAACTATATGCTCTCTCTATAATTATATACAACTTTATTAATACTACTGATATTATTAAAAATTATAAGTCATTATTATTTAAGTAGTGTTATCATAAATTTAATTTATTTCTAAATTTTTAATCTTTTGTCATATATGTAGAATTCTAGATTGTACATTTATAATACATATTTGTCGTTTATCTTTAATTTCAAATAGTGAAATAACGTGAAAACCAAGAACTAGATATTTTGATGGTTCATTCGGTCGATATAAAAATTAAAACTTGTCTTTTCAAAAAATATAAAAAATATACTTCAATAAACAATATATCCATTTCATTTTATTAAAAAATAATAAAATAAATAATCGTACAAATTGTTTATTCTAATTTATCATTTTGTATTCATGGAATGACTTTTATTGAACCAACAAAATCTAAAACTAAAATTCTTCACGTATATAATTGGATTGAATTTCGATGATTACATGTATGTTTATATATTAATTTCGGTAGATTTTAATGTCATTGGGTTTTATGTATTTGGTGTCAATCAAGATAGGCTTTTCGAGTTTAAGTTGGTTGATAATTTTGTAATTAAAAATTTTGATTTTTTTTCATCATACATATAAGAGATTAATATTGATATATAAATACATAAAATTTTTATATATAAAGTTAATAAAATATGCAACATTTGACAACAAAGATACCGTGAAAGTTTTTAGGCCATAAAAAGTAACATAAAGTTTTACCTTCTTAATTTGTAATCAATAACCTTTTCGTCAAAATTGTATTTTATTTTATATTTCTTGGGTAAAAAAATTTCACATTAACTTTATCATCACAATTTGTGTATTATGTTATCTTTTAAGACAAATTGCCTTTGTTAAAATCAAAATTTAAATTTGAATATAAAAACTTAACCTAATTAAAAAATTAATGAATATACAAATATAGAGAGAGTATATAATTAATATCATGAATCAAGAAATTTTAGTTTAAAATATATTTGATCAAATTATAATCAATTAATCAACTAACTATAATTAAACAAAAAAAATAGTAAAATAATAAAAAAATCTAAAATAAAATAATTAAACATAAAATACAAAAAGTTAGCTAAAGGACCAAGAGTGAATAACTAAAATATCAAAGGATTAAAAGTGAAAGGCTATTTTGGTCATTTTAAAAAAAAATTAAAGATAGGAAGGACCATTTATGAAAACAAACAATGGTTTGATGAACTGTTAATGCAACTTTGAAAGTCAATGAATCATTTTCATAATTTTAAACAAATCATAGGGACTATTATTGTAACTTACTCTATATATTCATTTCTAACCGCAACTCCAATTTTGAAACCACTTATATATATATATATACCATTTTAGTTAGATGAGAGCCATTAATTATTTCACTTTCCCTAAACTTTAGATTTCTTCATACCTCAAATATATATTATATATATAGTTCCTCACCTCACGTTGTGGCCGGCCTATACATATAGACATATATATTTATCAAAAACAACTTGTTTAAAACATCGTAAAAGTTCATGTCCTAAAATGAATCAAATCATGATCCACTAGCTAGCATGCACGTACTATGATATTTAAGTTACGTATCTCATATGTTCAAATCAACTATATATGTTTAATTTTATCTTTACGAATAAATTTTACATATGTTTTCTAATCAATTAATTTAGTTTGATTTATATTTAATTATTTGTATATTTATATTTGCTTAATTAATAAGTAATATGTTTACTTATTCTTATAATAATTTAATTCTATTTTGCTTATAATATTTTCTATATGTCAATAAGTTTCATTGTTATTATTATTATTATTTATTAATTTAAAAAAATGTTTCTACATTCATTATTTTTTACGAGAATATTTATTTATTTTCGTTTATAAATTTTTTTACATCTATCTATATATTTAATTTATATATCCTTTGTATCTTTATATATTTCCCTTCTTATCTATATATTTACTTTATAAATAAAATATTAGAATTATTGAGCTGATTTGTATGCTACAGACTAGAAAAATAATATTATTGCTTAACATCTCAAAGAATTAAAAATGGTCGTTTACATAGGAGGATAATACTTTGATAATTTGGGTGTTAAATAACCTAACTAGACAAATATAAGTATTAAGTCAATATCTAGAGAATTGGGTTATTGATGAAAATTTTCTATCCAATGTTCTTGTACTTATAAAGAATATTGTATCTGGATATTTGATGGTTTAGGTTCCCAATTACTAGTTATCATCTTATCGACCGCTGATACAAAATCATTAATTGCTAAAGGTATCGTCAAAAGGTTGAAACAATGGTAGGTAAACTGATTGGTGAAGTGCAAAATGCGTTCATCAAAGGATGGTCAATCCTTTACGGTTCACTGATAGCGAATGAAGTGGTTTCATATTAGTTTCAAGAGAATATAATTAACCTTGTAAACATGTCCTTTTAGAGGAACCCCTGAAGGAAAAGGAAAAGGAAGGATATCCCAGAATTTTGTGAATGAACAACAAAGGCAAACTTCAACCCAATTCCTTTAGCTTCATTAACACTACAAATATCCCATCATGTATTTTTACGCAATCTAGAATTCAATCCGCTCTGCCCATACATTACATCTTTCGAAAGTGTATATATGTTCAATAGCTTCAAACCTCCAAAGCCATTTATTTAGCAGCAAAAAAAGAATTTTGACTTCCCAACCTCCTTATCAGCCATGATGTTATACCAAGCCAACCAACAAATCTTTCTATCCCCATCCGAATAACCCTAAAAAAAAAACATCGCCTGATACTTGCCTACTTGGGTGTTACTTGATGTTCCTACTACCGTGGCGTGTCTGATAAAGATCGACTCAAGGCTGTTTGTGGGCTCCATCCTTTTCTCTATGATTGTTGGTCTCCTGTTATTGGGTAGGTAGGTATCTCCTTTTCTTGTTTTGGATTTTGTTCTTTATGTGGGTTTGAGTTTGTTACTCTTTGTAAGTTTTATTTGCTTCGTGATTGATTATCTTCTCGAGCTACCTAGTTTTAATGTGTTGTAAATGTTTTCTTGTTTGCTTTGGCTTCTTTTCCATCTCTTTTAACCAACATTTTTGTCTTGTTATATATATATATATATATAGTTGCAGTTAAAAAAAACACCCAGATAAAAAAGTGCTATCTGGAACCAAGGGATTAAAATAATTGTTTTAAAATAAGAAGAATTAAAAAAAAATGAAAAAGAAAAGAAAAAAGTGGTGAAAAAAACAGGGGAAATGGTAAAAGAGGGTGAAAAATGAAAATAAAAATAAAAATAAAAGGGTTAAGAGGGGAGTATGGGGTGAAGAGTAGACGTGACAAGAGGGAGAGATTAAGCTAAAAAGGTGGGTGTGTTTATGAAATATGACTATGATGATGTATGTATGTATTATGTAATGATATGAAATGAAATGTGAGTTGAATGAAAGAAAACCAGAAGCAGGCCCATTTTTATTTTTACTACTCTCTCCAACTGATTTATTATTGGGACAATGATGGGCCACTGTCACTTTTTCCTTTTTCACCCTTTTTTTTAAATTAATTTAAATAATAAACATGTTTGTACGAGGACAATTTCTTTATATATCACATCCTAATTTCTCATACACTATACCTTATAATTTTAACATATATTTTGATTAATTTGTTGTTTATAGTTGGGTGTATGAATCTTTTTTTTTCATTGAAATTATAAAGGTTAATTGACCTAAAGATTAATTATTGTAGAGTATGGTGTATGAAACATCACTCTTCTATGAATTGTGAAAGACTAAACACTCATTCGCATTGAAAAAAATTGGCTTTAAAGTTTGTTTAGTTTAATTGAAAGAAATCATTACGTACGTAGCCATCAAATAACGTTTAGGTGGGATTCATTTCAAACGCCACCTTAATTGGCAATATGCAATCTAGCGCCGGCCCTGAGGGCGCCTAAAAGGGGCAACCGCCCGAGGCCCAAAATTTCATAGGGTTCATAATTTCACAAGTTTTCATTATAAATAAAGTATGATTATTTTTTTAACCTATGAACGGAAATACAATAAAAAGTATGTATACACATGTGTATATGTATAAATGTGTATGTGTGTTTGTATGTATATTTATGTGTGTGTAAAGCCCCTCTTATTCGTTTTCGTCCGAGGCCCTAAAAATCAATGAAACAACCTTTATGCGATCCAATTTTAGAGTCTTCTTAAATCTAGTCATCATGTATTCTATTAGATGACCGTTAGTTGGATGTTATTACACCCCTATTAGTGCCTAGCAAACTCGCTAGAGTTTCTTTTATTATCATCATTATTTTTATTATAAAATTTGTTGTTGTTCCAAAAAAAATGCTATTAAAAAAGTAGAGTTAATTACAAAAATGGTCCCTGTGGTTTGTCCTAAAATTTGGATTTGGTCCCTGAACTTTTAATTTTGCAAAAACGGTCCTTATTTTCATAGTTTGTTTGCATATTTGGTCCCTCAACCTATTAACTTTTCTAATATGACCAAATTACCCTTATTTTGATGCAAACTATAGGGACCATTTCTACAATTAAATTTTTAACTCTTTTTAATTCTTAATTAAATAAATTATTTTTTAGTGTTACTTAAATTTAATAAACTATAAAAAAATAGAAAAGAATTATTTAATAATTTATGTTGGTTCATAAATGATTTAGATATTTTAGTCTTATTTAATTTTAATTTACTATAATCAAAGTGTAAACCAATCAAAATTTATAATCGAAAAAATCATTTATGTTTAGAATTTATTTTTTAAAGGTTTCATAAATAAGAAATTTTTTCTCTATAATTATTTATACTACATTTATAATAAAAAATATTTATGTTGATCAAACCACAAAGACCATTTATGTATTGACTCTACTTTATTTTTAGTATTAATTAACTTTAATAAACTATTAAAAAAATTATTTATGAGCCAACAGTTTAATTAAAGTTAAAAATATTAAAAACTTAAATAAATAAAAATTTAGCGTTTAATTTGACCGAGTTAAAAAAAACTTCCAAATGGTGTAAGACAACTCAAATTTTTTTATTTAACGTATCAATTATTTTATCGTTTTAATTTTTAATTACACCAAAAACAATTTAAAATTTTAAGTCCATACAACATCTTTGAGATTCATGATTAACAACTTTAATAATCAAACTTTGGTTCGTCAGACCTTTACATAAAAATTGAGAAATATAATTAGGTTTTCAATCTTCTTTCGTGTTTCAATTTGACTTTTCATTTTAATCCGATTAAATCACACCTTATATATTTAAACCATTTAGATTTATCGCTTTACCATTATAATCTTGCTTTGATACAAATGTGAACGGATTATAAAATAGAATCTTTGGCCGATTTTATTTAAGAAGAAAGTAAAATATATTTGACCAACAAACATTTTTTTATTATAAATTTATGAACCAACATAAATAATTATAGAGTCAAATATTTTTATAATATTTTATATACGAAACCTCTAGAAAATATTTTCTAAACATGAATGATTTTTTCGATTATAAATTTTGATTGGTTTACACTTTGAATATACTAAATTAAAATTAATTAAGACTAAAAAATATCTTAATCACTTATGATCCAACATAAATAATTAAATAATTTTTTTCTATTTTTATAGTTTATTAAATTTAAGTAACACTAAAAAATAATTTATTTAATTAAGAATAAAAAAGAGTTAAAAAATTAATTGTAGAAATGGTCCCTATAGTTTACATCAAAATAACGGTAATTTGGTCATATTAGAAAAGTTAATAGGTTGAGGGACCAAAATTGCAAACAAACTATGAAAATAATGACCGTTTCTGCAAAATTGAAAGTTCAGGGACCAAATCCAAAATTTAGGACAAACCACAGGGACCATTTTTGTAATTAACTCAAAAAAGTATGTGTATACCACTATACCTTGACGAACGATACATACATACAAATAGGATTTATTATGGAAAAAATCAATATGTTTTCACGTTTTTTGCGTTTTCTTCCTTCATATTATTTTTTTCTAAAAAAGTTCTCAACTTAATTTTTCTTTTTGGTTCAGTGAAATTTAGCTATTAGAACCTGTTATTCAGCTTTTAAAAACTCCGGTTTACCAATGATAACCGGATTCTAATAAATAATTTCACAAAGCTAGAAAAAGAATTTTAATTTGAGGACTTTTTTGAAAAAAAATATAATTAAGGGACAAAAACCCAAAAATCATAAAAATATATTGGTTTTCAATAATAATAATAATAATAATAATAACAACAACTAGTTTTTTTTCCTGTGCGTTGAGACGATTTAAAAAAATCATATACATGTACATATATACAATGAATGAATAAACATATTGTATTAGCATCGTTTATAACATAAATAGATTTGTTATATATTACAAAATTAATAATAAATAAAATCAACCGCCTATCAAGCAGCTAAATCTTAAATTTTTTTGTCATTTTTAAATAGCTTGGGCAATCAAAATTTTTATATAAGCGTTTAGATAAAGAAAATACAATAATGATAATATATTGGAGTTTTTATAAAACATTATATATTAAATTGTGTAACAAAAAACAAAACACTTATATATCATACTTATAAGTTGGTTGTATACCTGATTGTTTCATCAAAATAAGTTCTGACAATAATTAATTATATATCAAAATATAGATAAAATACGATTATAATAAGTTCGGACAATAATTAAATAAATCAAAATATAGATAAAATACGATTATAATAGTCTATCTGAATTTTTATAAAACCTAATATATCAAAAGTTAAAAATAAAACAAAATAATTATATATTATAATAAAAAAATTAAAAAAAAAAAAAAGTCAATTGTTTACACGTCCATTTAAACCGTATGGCTCTGAGCTTCATTACTATCAGGTGTAATATTATAATATTAAGAGTGGTAGGTATATTCATGATTCTAAACATCATCATTTTGAATACATCAACACCACATCATCTTTTCTTTCTCCACAAAGTTCATTTTAAAATTTTAGAAGTACCCAACATTCTCAACTTTAGATCACAATAGTCGTTAACCCATTAATTTTAGGGATGGAAAGAGAGAAGATGTATGAAGAGAGATACTACTAAGCGGGAGATGAAAACCGTTAAGAGGCTTTTTGGGTGGGGCTGGGTCGGTGCTTCCGCCGAGGTAAGTCCCTGAGCCAAAGCTGCGGTCCAGCGACGTTGGTACACCGTTCAACCTAATCTATATATTGTAATAATTGAGAACATGTTTGTCCACGTGTCATTTTATTATGCCATTTCATTTTGATTTTCCCGCCTTTAATTCCTTAATTAACTCTATCATCATATCATGACAAAAGTAACCGTCCATTCTAAACTTCCTTAATTATTTTCTTAAATATTGTAATTAATTGAACAATTTAAATTTATTTCCCTTCATTTTTCTAAATTTAAATATCAACCAACCAACTATATTTAAAAAATAAAACTATTTATATTTAAATCAAAACTATATTTTAATAAAACCTACAATTTTTTCATAATTTGTTACTTTTAAATTGATAAATCGTTTATTAAATCATAACTATATTTTAATAAATATCTATTAACCGATAATGTTAATACTAATAAAACCTTTTATATGTATTTATTTAAATATCAATATTTATAAGTTTTTTGCTTTATTATTTCATAGTATTTTAATAACTCATTTACAGTAGTTTATCATTAGTATTTTAAGATATTTTTTATATTTATAATAAAATTTTAAGTTTATACACATGTTTTAAGAAAACAATGAATTGTTATTATCCGTGTAATACACGAGATAATAAACTAGTAAATAATAAAATGATAATCTATATATTATAATAATTGAGAACAAATCCTGCCACGTGTCAACATTCTAATACCATACTTTTTCATTTTTCCGCTTTTTTCCAAAAATAAAAATTAACATTAATTTAAGTAACATTCTTATCATTTAATTGATTTAATTTAAACTTTATTGATGAAATTTATTATTTTTGTTACCTAAAATAATTCAAACTACAATTAATATTCATTAGAAGTTTTCAAGATTAACAAGCTAAAATAATTTGTTTTAAATCAATAAAATAATAAATTTCATGTTTAAATGTCCTAAAGAGTAAATAATTTAAAAAAATAGGTAAAATAAAAAATTTAGTTTTATAATAAAAAATTTTAAAAGATTGACTTAGAGTCATCATTTTTTATCATTAAATCAATAATTCATTTTGAATCATATTTTAGTCGCCTTCTTTAACTTAAACAATGACTTAGAGTCATCATTTTTTACCACTGACTCAATGGTTTTGCATGTATGTCATCTTTTTGTTGATTTTTACTGTATCTTAATTTAAAATTTTTTGTTTGAAGATTTTTAAGGGATCCTATCTCTTTATTAATATTTAATTTATAACAAATATTTTGCATCAATCCATGTAATACATGAGTATTAATCTAGTGATATAATAAATGTAGATTGTCCAACAACAGGACATGTGTGTGATGGATGAGTTGGCGTGTAATGTATAATATGATGATATGTTACTATGCGAATGGAATAGAAATATGGGACGGAATGGAATGGAAGTCGCCGAGTCGAGTCGAGTCGGCTGCCGCCAGAAACAAGATAGGGAGGGAGGGAGAGGGGTAGAAACGAGAATTTTAAATATAAATAATAAATAATAAATAATAAATAAAGGGCACGGGATACGGTGAATACTGAAAAAGGCTTGCGTCACCCTATCTATCTATCTATCTATCATCCCCACCAACTCCCTATTTACACTAGACTAGACTTACTCACTCACTGACTCACCCTTCTCACTTCTGACCCACCTCCACTCGTCACTTATCAATTTCATTTCAATTTTCTTTTTTTTTTTTAATACAATTTTCTTTTATAACAAAAAAACACACACTCATCCAATATTCTTGCTTTGTGATGACATCACCGAAGCTTCCGATTAGTTCTACCTTTTGTTGTTTAAAAAATAATCCAATATTCTTGCTAAATCTACATATTTTTAAGAGATAATCTCAAAAATAGTCATAAATTCAAGTCACTCGTCAAGTTTAATCATTTCATAATGATCAAATAATAAGTTTTTAATGTGTTTGGATTTGCGTTTTTACTTGTAAAATGATTAAATAATTACTTATTATGCAAATAAGATACATTTTTTAACTTATGAAAAAGTGTGGTAAGATTCATAATAAACGCAAATAATCACTTATTAACGTATGCAATTCAAACACTTTAAACCAATTATTTGCGTTAATGTAACGTAATATGCTAATAATTACGTTCATAACGCAAAACCAAACAATCTCTTAGTAGTCTTCAAGGGATTCTTAGTCGTATACGAAATAGGAAGAATCTCAAATATATCTCTCTTAAACTTTATAATAGCGTATATACCCACCTTAAAATATTAATATCGTATATATCTCTCATAAAAATCATAATGTCTTATATACCCAATTTTAATTATTAATATCACATATATCCTTTTAAACATCATTAATATCATATATATACCCAAATTCATTAAATTCAATTATTTTTATAACATTTAAAACTCATATTTAATATTGTTTATTAATTAATGACCATTATACCATTACTTATTTTTTCTATCAACTAAACTTCAAAATATAATATGTATTCAACTTAATTAAAATACCATTGTAATAATTTTATATAATATATTTTTGTAAACTTTACTATGTAAATTCTTCATAGTAAAACAAATTAACACTAACAATTAAAAAATTGTATTATGTTTTTTCTCGTTTATAATCAAAATCGTATCGTCTTATTATATTTTTTTATTTGTTTTTTTCTTGTGGTTTTTTATATACAATTAACTGATCACATATTATGTATATTTTTTTCTGAATATTATAGTTGTGTTGCATTTTGTTTTTTATTTAGTATATATTTGTGGTTCTACATACATTATTTTCTATATTTTTCTTATCCTAAATATATGGTTATTTTCATTAGCAAAGAAGTCAGTTTTTTTTAACAAACCAAAGTCGCTATAATTATATTGTTAATATTAATTTGTGTTAAGAGTAAGAATTTATATGGTAAACGATTTACAAAATAAATTATATATAATTACTATGCGGGATATAATATTAATAATTAATTTAATTGGGTATAAAAGATATGATAAAGTTCAGTTAAAAGGATAAATAAATAAGGATATAATGATTATTAATTAATAAATAAGATTAATTATGAGTTTTAAAATAATTAAATTGATGAATTTAGGTATAAATGATATTAATGACGTTTAAGAGAGAGATATGTGATATTAATTGTAACACCCTGAAACTAATCTCAATTGCCACGTAAATAACACGTCAACAACAACATAATATAATAATCTCTATGCTATCCTAATATACACACTTGGAAAACCTCGATAATTTAAAACTTTAGTTACATACACAAGTCAAGGAAATCCCTGAACATAACACAACCTATCCGAAGTATAGATAATCATCCCCAAAATATAACAACCTCTAGAAAAGGTAGCTAACTCCTCAAATCGTCTGAAACGTAAACCCACTTGGGTCCAGCAAGCGTACTAGCAGTCCGATTACCTGCGAGACACATAACACACACAGGGGGTCAGCTAATGCTTGTGAGAATGCAAGTGTTAGTGTACGATTATAAAAGCTCGATTAAGAAATAAACTCGATAATAAAAGGTTCAACGTTCTCCACTGAACAGGTATATGAGATATCAAAAAGCAGCTCAGATAGGTACTCAACTCGTGTGGACGAATCCACGTACCCAAATTCCTAGACCGCACAAAGCAGTTGTCAGGACTCAAAAGGGAATCGGGAGTGTAGACCCCTGCCCAGCCGTACGGTTTAGTATCTCAATAGCTCGGGTGTCTCAAATCTCATATAGTAAAACCCAGTTCACAATAAACACAGTGTACAAGCATGATAGTATCTCAATAAAAAGCTCGTAAGAAAACTCGTAATAACCTCATAAAGAAAGCTCAGTAAATCATTATGCAAGTATAAATAAATAATCGTACAATATCTCAGAAAAGCATGCAAACTCACCTGTCCTGCTAGCTACACTACACAGGTCTCGGTTCCCTGCCCGTCTCCAACCTAATCAACTCGAGACCCTGAAATCACAATATGATAACCCGACATTACTAACATAACTCACGGAACTCTTAAACCTATTTTCTAACCCATCCCACGAGCTTCCCCCAACCGATTAATCAATTAACATCAAGCCAAAAGCTAATTGCATGAAATCTGGTAAGTCGTGACCACGAAAAAGGTCATGACCAAGAGAAAAGTCGTGACCATGCAAAAGGTCGTGACCACGAGAAAAGTCGTGATCAAGAAAAAGTCGTGACCACGACTCCCACAAATTTTTCCTGGTCCACTCAACCTCATCCCCTGTTGTGCTTAGCTTCGTTTTTGCCACACAATCCGACATTTTTGCTTGTTTTAGCTCACGAAATTAACCTAAAAACAAGATAAACACATATAGGGCCAACCCCAATCATTTGGTATTAATTATCAACTCAAACCCATGAATTTAATGTTTGATTTCAAGCTTTGAAACTCACTTCAAGCTTCTTTAATGGCAGATAATGAAGAAGATGAAGGTTTAACACTTCAATCCCAATTTGAAAATTGAATTCTTGCTGTTGCAGCTTCTGGAGGTAAGACACACACACACACACATGCACACACACACTTAGGGCTCTGATTTTAGGAGAATGAATTAGAAAGGTGAAGAATTAAAAGTTATATACGTTTTAGGTTTAACTCGGTTCGGTACCCAATCTCCGATCCCGTTATCACAAAATACTATTTTATATCATCGGGTCCCAAATTAAATAATTAAACCGATGAAATAATTCTACGTACCTTTCCTAAAATCGGGATGTTACATTAATAACACAAGTTAGATATATATGAAATTATGAAGTTTAAAAATGATATATGTGATATTAAAATTTTAAATTGGATATATATATATTAGGAATGGTAAATTCACCTTAACAAATATGATCAAACAGAGAACATATCATTTATGGTCCTGAAAGAACACATCACTAGTGACTGTATAACTTTATACAAGTAACAGTATGACTTGTACTAACTTAATTGTATATTTTTTATATATGACCTTTAATTGCACCAAAAATAGTTCATGTGTCAAAAATAGGTTTTGCTTGCGATTTGGTTTTGAAGGGATCATGGATTTATTTTTACAAACAACTTACGTACGTACCAGGTTACTTGGATGACTGACTTATTTACCATGGCACTATTTACACACACACACACACACACACACACACACACACACATATATATATATATATATATATATATATATATATATATATATATATATATATATATATATATAGGGGTGGGTTCAATGGAGAACTTCTATGCATCGAAGAATATTGAAGAACCACAACGCACCACCACAAATGCATCATAATTCCCCCGTGATGCATCATTACTTCCACGTGATGCATCACAATTTCCGCGTGATGCATCGACTTCCACGTGATGCATTGTGGTTCTTCAAGGTTCTTCGATGCATAAGGTTCTCCATTGAACCCACCTATATATATATATATATATATATACAGGATTGAGTTCAAATGAGAACCCCTATATTTCGTGAGAACGTGAGAACCACTCTAAAATTTATGCATGCACTATATAAAATTGTGCATTTGATACTAAAATTAAATGTTTTCGATAAATTTATGCATTTCATGTAAAAAATTACGCATCTCATGCTATAATTTATCCATTTTATGTACGAATTGTGCATTTAAGAAAATTTGTGCATTTGATGTTCAAATTTGTGCATTTAGTTTATAATCTAATGAATGTAATTTTAGTGTTAGATTGTGATATTTATTAATATTTAAGACTAATAATGATTTTAAGTAAAAATTTTAATTTTAAAATTTGTGCATTTGATGTACAAATTTGTGCATTTTGAAGTGGTTCTCATGTTCTCACGGTAACAAGGGTTCTTACCGGAACCCAACCTATTTTATATATATATATATATATATATATATATATATATATATATATATATATATATATATATATATATATATATATATATATTCTCTTAACTTTTTTTAAATGACGATTTTGCCCTTTTTTCAATAACAATTTTAGTCCCTCAACTATTTAAGTTATTTTCACTTTTAGTCCTTTTTATTAATTTTTAGTTTTGTTTAAATTTTAAATGCTAATTTAACAAATTAATTATTATTAGTTATACATTTTTATTTTTTAAAATATATTTATTCTATATTTATTAAAAGTTATCTCATTAGAATATTTTATTTATGTTTTATTTTATATATATATATATATATATATATATATATATATATATATATATATATATATATATATATATATATATAGATTCAGGTTCAAAAAGGTACCTCTCGAAATCAAGTGCACCCGAAGGTACCAACCTTAAAAAACTTTTTTTTAAAATCTTTTTCTCATAACCATGTTTAATTTAATGTTATACACATAATATATGAATTTCACATACATTCACACTTTCTGTGTCCTTAAAAATTATGTGAACGCTCAATGCATATTTATGTGAATGGTCATCCATGTGAATGGTCATTTTCACACCATGTGTATGGTGTGAATGACCATTCACATGATCTTTTTTTACCATTCACAAGATTTATGATATTACTTCTTTTGAAAAAAAGTCTTATAATATTGTCTTATATATGTCTATTCAAAAAAATATATGTGAATGATCATTCACATTAGGGTACGCTGGAATCTTATAGGTACGCTGATTAACCTGATTCTATATATATATATATATATATATATATATATATATATATATATATATATATATATATATATATATATATATATATATATATATATATATATATATATATATAGAATATGGTTCGTGTGAGTACCTAAAAAATGCGGAGTACCGTGAGTACATGTGAACACACGGGTTTAAGATGTGAACATGCTTCGAAAAAAAGTTTTTTTTTTTGTAATTTTTTTCATATTCATTTAGATACAAATAATATAAGCCTATTCGTAAAAGATTACACACATTCACACTTTCTAGCCTCTTAAAAGTCATGTGAACGTGAAAAAATTCATGTGAACATGCTTAGCTGT